>LOJH01006009.1:0-20940 GCA_001685095.1 Ellobius talpinus | reverse complement strand
TGGGCAGATGCTGCTGGGGTGGGGGTGGGGTGAGTATCTGAGAACCATCAGACTAAAGGCAACTCCCACCTGAGGTCTTTGAAGAAAGCCCTCTCACCTCCAAGTGTTTCTGTTCAGCCATTCATTACTTGGGACATCTAGGAGACGGACCCTTAGTTCCATCTTAAAAGAGGATAAATATAAAAGTGCCTCGTAGTGCCTGGCCCACAGTGGGTGCTCATTCCTTTCCTCCCTAAAGAGGCCACATGAATACCTGCTCAGGGAAGGAAGTCATCGTGGAAGGTAAACGGTGACACCTCAAGGAACACTTTTGCTCTCTCGGGAAAACTGGGAACGAACCTGGATGCTTCACACAGCTCTGTCCCTCTTGCATACTGGGAGACAAGGGGAATCAGACTAGGGTTCTCTCTTCCCTAAGCCCAAGGAAGCGCCAGCTCTGGCCAACTGTTAGCTCTGACAGCAGCATCCGGGAAATCCTCCCCCAAGGAAACCAGTTGCTTGCTGTTGGCTCCCCTCACTGGGGCTACTCTTTTTCCTGTGCCAGCGCTGTCCCTAGATAGCTAGCTGGAGGGAGGGCTGTTCTCGCAGAGGCTGGGTGGCCATGAGGACTGTGTTTCATGCTAGCTGATTAAGGAGTGCTTGCCCTACGCCAACCCAGAGCTGCTCACAGTCCAGCCCAAGTTCACGTCAGCTGAGGACACACATGAGGAGATGGTGTCCTTGTCTAAGCACAAAGCACCCTTCCCCGACCCCTGCTCCCTGAACTGGAGGCAGGACAGCAAGCCAGGTGCCTGACTCCGGAGCATAGGCGCATGTGTGAGTGACATGTATGGGAAGGGACTTGACAGCGAGCCAGAAGGAAGCCAACTGAGGTTCCCCCCACAGTTTGGGTGTGAACATCCAGCTTATCCCCTCAGAAATCTGTCTTGGGAAAGCCATGAAGTCTGTAGGATGGAGCAAGCAGGTCAGAAGGGGAAATGCCTCAGAGGTCTGAGGCCCAGGTTAGTTGGCTGTGCCTTCTGGTACTGATGCCAACACAGCTTGAAATCTGAAGTGAGAGCCAGACTCGGGGGTCTCAGGAGTGTCCAACTGGGGCACCAAGTCACGGGGCCTGTGACCAGTGTTTATATCCATGCTATGGAGATGGAGCAGAAAGGGGCTTGGGAAATAAGAGAATAAAAGCAGGTTTGTTTCAGGAACGCCCATGGGCACAAGGAGGGAGAGAGCTCCCGCTTGGCTTGAGATGATAAATGTTTCTCAACTGAGGTCACCCCCGGGTATTTACCCAACTCTTGCTACTCCTGGCCATCTCCTGTTTCTAGGAGGAGTCTAAGGTCAGGAAGCCACCTGCTCCATCTCCTCAGGAGCACCCCTCTCAGCGGCTCTGGGAGACCAGACTGGCAGAGTTAGAGCCAGGACATACGGGACAGAGCATCTGGAAATTATTCTGAACATCTCCCTCTCTACCCAGCCAACCCCTGCTCCCATCTCT
Source organism: Ellobius talpinus (assembly GCA_001685095.1). Classification (NCBI taxonomy): domain Eukaryota; kingdom Metazoa; phylum Chordata; class Mammalia; order Rodentia; family Cricetidae; genus Ellobius; species Ellobius talpinus. Next base: position 19,448 of record LOJH01006009.1, on the reverse strand, counting down.
TTCAGTTCTGCTGGGCTGTGCAGGCTTCCCACACGGCTCCTGGATCCTGTGTGTTCCGCATGCATGTCAGTAGGTCATGGGATCAAATCATGGCCAGCACATGTGAACTCAGGTTGAGAAAGGCCTGTGTCTGTGAAGGTCTGTGAAGTTGTCCCTGTCCTTTCAAAACTCAGATTTTTCACCACTGGGCTTGGTTCAAGTAACATGGCTTTAGATAGGATCTTTAGAGTGGAAACACTAGGTCAGAGCATTAGCACTAGAGACCAGTTCTGACCGGACTCCACTTCCCATACCGGTGTGAACATGCAGTAGGGAGACAGCGATGGGATGCGGGGGCAGGAGTATGCCTTTGCTGGAGGCCAGGACAGCCAGCCATGAGAAGGAACACATGCTAGCTTTGCTAGAATCGGCAGAGACACCCCAAGCCCTAGCAAGACTGGCTCAGACCAGTGACTCCCAACTAGCCTACCGGGTCAGGAGGTCACTCTGGAGTGGGCCACAGAAGTATCGAAGGAAAAGCATTCATTCATCAATGGCAGGGACCACTGAGAGCAGGGGAGGGGGGATTCCCACACCTCGCTGATAGGAGAGCAGCCAGGAAAGGCTAGGGCAGACAAAACCACAGCCCCACACATCACCCAAGCTACTCTACCTGGGGTTGGAAGAGAAACCATTAGGTCAAAATAGGGGGGAGGGTCAAGGCCCACACTCATTCAATATCTATGGGTAGTGTCACCCTGAGAGCTGGGGAAGGGCAGGACCCAGCCGGGCTTCGGAGTGGTGTGTGGTTCCAAGGAAGGGGTACCTCCTTGGTCTGGAGAGAAGGGTCCAGAGCAGAATGGCGAGGCAGTAATTACAGGAGACGCTCTGCTGAAGACATCAGGTAAGGGAAGCTCACTAGGACAGCCACGTGGCTTTGTTGGCACTAATCCTGGTTTGGTAATTAGGCATTTGGCAAACCCAACCTGTGTCCTGGTTGTCACACTTACACCCTGTCTTCTGGCCAAGCCGATCCTCCAAGAGGCGGACATCGCTCTCCAAGGCTGGGGAGGAAAGGTCCTTGGTGTAGCCCAGGCTGGGGAGGAAAGGTCCTTGGTGTAGCCCGGTGGTGACCGCTGCACCTGTAGAACTCAGGGAGCCCGCTGGTGGTCTGAGTCGGCAGTGCGCTGGGGTGTGTGGGGAGGGAAGGTTCAATAATATTGCACTTTGACTGTCCCTTCGGGACATGTCCGCCCCAGTGGAAGAGTCACCTGCTCCCCCAGCTCCAGAAATAAAAGCGCTTTAATATCCAGACCACCCAGATGAAATGTCATGGCAAATCTCATAAAAACCCAGAGGGAATGGAATTGATACTGGGGGGAAGGAGGGGGAACCGAAAGGCACTGAGCATGCTTGGTGGGGCAGGAAAGGACACCATCACTCCAGAGACAACAGCATAACAAAGGGACAGGAACCATCCGGGCCAGCTCCAGGTGCTTCAGAAGCAGGAGAGATGTCGGAGTCCACCAAACCAAGTTCTCCTCAGCTTCTCAAGAAAGAGGACTTGCTTGCAAGATGAATGGGGGAAGGGGGTGTCCCAGGGCTTCTAAGAGATCAACCAGTGCCTCACCACTAAGTCCCATTGGGTCCCCAGAGCCAAGGTCCCCCTACTGCCTCATGACCCTGGAGCGCTTAAAGGTACTGGTTCCTGGGAAAGGTGGCAATGATGACGACTCCTCCAGAGCTGGCCAGAGGAGCACAGGGTTACAGGGCCAGCAGTGTGGGGGAGTTCAAGGAGTCTGAGGACTGGTCCCCACTGCTACTGCTTCTGCGGTGAGCCTTGGAGCAGGACTCCGAGGGTGACGCAGGTGACTCCTGTTCCAGGACACTGGGGTAGGTGAAGACAAGGTTTGAAGTGCCTGGAGTGATGGCAGGTGTGGAGGTCACCACGATGGGGGTATGCAGAGGCTCTTCCCCATAGAAACCACCCCCAGCAATGCTGATGGGCTTGATGACAGAGCGCTGGGTCTTGTCCATCCCTACCACTGAGGAAGAGGGGCTGTCCTCTTCCAACGGCTCCTGTTTCACCACCACGGCACCCGCACCACGCATGGGCTGCAGCCCGGAGGTTGGGGGCGACCGGCGCTCCTCGGGGCTGATTTTGCACACGGGGCCATGGGCTACCAACATGAACTCCAGCTTTTCCTTCTCCTTCTGTAGCTCAGCAATCTCTTTCTGCAGACCAGACTTCTCCTCCTCCAGCTCCTCTGTCTCCTGTGAGGGGAGAGAAGGATGTGAGGGACAGGAGCCTACAGGCTGACCTGAGGGATCCATGGTGTCCTCAGACGACCTACCACAAGCGTCTCACACACCTAGCCGGAGAGCTAACTGGGTGTGAGTCACATGGAGGCTCTCAGTCCCTTTCATTTATGAAGGAGGAAAGTCGGCTTGTGAGACAGGCAAGTTAACCTCTGGAGCCGCTACAATTGAGCATTACTACTCCACTGAATTATGCACTCAACCCTCCAGGAGTTTCTGAAAGCAGATGTTATCATCGACCCGTTTTGAAGATGAGGAAACTGAGGCTCTGTGAAGTTATAGAGAAACTCATTTGCCCGGAGTTATAGAGCTAGCGGGGAGGGTTGGCCAGATTTGAATCCCAGTGCATCGGACTCGAGTCTGCATGCTAGCTAGCTACTGCACTGAACCCTCAGGATGCCAGTGCTGCCACTGGATCCCCCCCCAATGGGTTAGAGTGGGTTACTCACAGAGAAGAGGGCACTCTGCTCACTCCTCTACCATTCCAGCCCACTAGTGGACACAGATGCTGGGCTGGACGCTTCATGAGAGCGGACTCTCATGTGCAATCCTCTGCCCTCAGTACTGGACCAAACAGCGCACGGCTTACAATACATGCTCACCCGATCCCTGCCGGATCCTCCCTCCTTTCCTACTCCAGTTTCTGAAGCCCACGTCTCTAAAAACACCAAGGGACACATTTAGTTCCACTGAGTGCCCACTAGAGGGGCACCTGACAGCCAGTAAGAGCCGTTAGGATGCTAAGGTGACCTGTGTCACTTCCCTCCTTCACACACAGCCAGACTGGAGTGAGAGGCCTGCGTCACCAGTCTCCTCCCACTTTTTCCCTCCCACAGATTCCCATTCACAAACGAAGAAATCTGGGCAAGAGCTCCATTAAGCACAGCGCGGTGTATTCCGGAGCGAAAACAAGAAGTTTCCGTCTGTCTCAAGGGTCTGACGAACGTCAGACGCTTCCTGTGGAGGATGTGGCTCAGGGGCTGGGTAGCTGGGTCAGGACGTGGGGGAGGCAGAGAAGCAGGGTGTGAGACTTCTGGGAAGAGGGGAGGAAAGTAGGGAGGTCTCAGAGGAGTCCTGCTCTGGGCAGGTGGTGAGGGATGCCCTCAGGGAGTCACGGGAAGGCATGGCTCCTTGGATAGGAGAGAATGGCTAGCAGTGGAAGGCTCTGTTGAGGGAGCTTCCTGTGGTGGGCTGATCATTCCCTGGTCTGCCTCGTCTGGGAAGGAAAATGTCTACTCCCATGCCCACTCTGACACCCCCACAAGCCACGAGTACAGGTATTGTGGCTTTCACCAAGTATATATTCTAGTGAATGTGCCCAAAGGAAACCATTTAAAGCAGATACATTGTACCTGGAAGGATTAAATAGATTCTAAATCTCGCTACTAGTGAGTCACCATGTGAGGACCTAGGACAAACTCTCGGATCATCTGCTCTCTCGGAGAGCATTGTGTCCCAGGGAGTCAGCACTGGCTTGGGAGCTCCTCTACCAGATGTCCCGTCCTTCCTTTAGGGCCAGACACAGAAGGAAGTTACAGGACATTGGTCAGAACAAGCTTAGAAGAGGGAGGGGCAGGCCCATAGGTCCCCGGGTCTGGGCAATTAGGGAGCATAGGAGAGTGACTCACAAGGACAGAATAAAGCTCTCGGCTCACCGTAGAGGTGGGAAACCTCCCTGCCAATGAAGGATAGGCAGAAGCTCCAAAGAAATATAACTAAACTGACATGTGACCTGTCTGCATGAGGATGCTTGCTCCCACCCAACTCAAACCAACCAGGGTGCTTCAGCCAGGCTGGGCCGCCTTTGCTGGTTTTGGGCGTGGGGGCAACCTGGAACCCTGAGAAGGAGCCATGGAGAGGCCGCTATTGATGTGCGTGCGCCCAACCTCACTGGAACTGTCAACCCTTACCCAGAAGCCCCAGGGGATCTGAGAACAGAGTGCACTCAAGTGCTGAGTGAGAAAACACACTGGCCCAAAAAGGTGGTCCTGCCTGTCTCCAGACTGACACAGATGGCAGAGGCCAATTCACATACATTCATTTATCCATTCTCCTGACTTCCACCCCTCATTTAGCATTAATGTTGACCCATGTGCTCAAAGAAAGGGTGTTCCGTCTCTCCTGACTCATCGGTTTGACACTTAGAAGGATGGGACTGAAAGGGCAGGAGCCCTGCAGCCCACAGTCCACCGGGGGCAACCCTGCGCCACACATAGCTCCTCACCGCTTGCAGCTTTTCTGTCAGCTCCCGGCGACGGTTCCGACACTTGGCTGCAGCCAGTTTGTTCCTCTCCCGCCGGATTCGACGCTTCTCCTCTTCTTCAGGAGACAGCTAGAGAGGCCAAGGTGAAGAGTCATGATCAGAATGGTGGGGAGGGTTCGCAGCTAACCTGTCCTTTGAGAATTGGGGAGGGAAGAGATAAGTAGGCAGGCTCGAAAAGCCTAGGGCATGTGTGGCTGCCTGGAGGGAGCTTGTTGGTGGATCTGCCTTGGAAGGTGACGCTGCACATTTAAAGGGACAGCAGAACAAGAGTAGGTAAGGAACTCAGGGGCCCTGCACCAGGGCAGGATTAGTCTGTCAGCTCTGATTCGAAGCCTGGGCTAAAGAAGAGGCCCCTCCAGCAAGCTAGGCCTGGCCCCACCTGCTTTGGCTGCTTCCTCCAAAGCCCAGCTAATTACCCCATCACTCCCTGCTCCAAGAGCCTCACCACCCACTTTTTGATTATGTAGAGTCTCCACATAGGTGAGACCCACCCATGGGGGTTTGAACCGATAGACTGTCATTAATGGGGGGGCATGGGTACCACTCTATTCCCAATCCTCTGCCAACTTGAGTGAGGAGCTCCCTGAGGACTCCTTGGGAGCCTGCCTCAGTGCTAGACTGGGCAAGAGAAAAAGCAACCTAGACATAAAAGTCCCACCAACCAGTCTTTCCGCTTATTTGACAGTGGCTGCCTATTATTACGAGACATAATTTCAGGAGTTGGGGCTATGAACTAAAGTAAAACCCCCTGCGAAGAGATCAGGAACTAGCTCCTTCTGGCGAACCAGCCAGAGACTCTTAACTCTGTCCACACACACTGCCAAGGAGAGGGCCACGGGCCAAAGCACAGCACAGGGTAAAGGGAAGGCCTTCCCGTTTAGCTACCAGACAGAAGCATGCCTACTGTGTGCCTATGTTTTGCTAGGGGCTTCAAAGAGTCTACGCATGACTTGACCGGAGTCCTGCCTTTAAGGGACAACTGGGGAAAAAGCTGAAGCTACTCCAGAGAGAGATGCTACCTAACTACAGACCACACCATGAGGAACAAGTCATCTGTGGTAGCTGGGCCCAGGTTAGGACCCCAGGAAGCTCCCTCTCACCCTGGCAGTCCATGGCTGCAAAATCCTGAGCAGCCAAGAAAGGCATCAAAGTGGATAAGTCTATTCCAGCCACACAGAGATGACCCTACTGGAGGTCACAAGACCACTCAGTCAAGGGTCCAAGTCTTATAAAGTTAGTTACCAAGAAAGCCTGTGGTCTTGTGCAGTCCTGGGTTGAGGTTTCTTAACAGGCCCCTGGACTCCACTGAAGGCCCAGCACCATCCCCCCCCTTTACTGCTAAGAGAGAAAAAAAACCTAGGCTAGGTTTGAAGCAGGCCTTCCTTCTATCAAGGTAACTTTTAGCCTTAGAAGTCTCTCCCTGTCTGGGGAGGTGTGAGGCAACTGTGGGTACTGTCACCATAGGAAATGTTCTGGGGTGGTGAGATCAACATGGTTACTGCTTGAGTGTTGTTAACATCACCAGGGACCCACCCACAAGCCACACACACCCTCCCCTCCCTTCTCCTCAGTCCCCACCCTGGGCTCAGAGGAGCCTTCTGGGCAGGAAGGAGGAGGCCAGGAGGCCAAGCTGACTCCTGGGACAAGCCTTGGGGTAGAGAGGGAGGAGGGGGTGGAAATAAGCCACAGAGAAAGCACTAGAGCCAGGAACCCCAAGAGCCAAGGTCCTACCATGTGGCCGCCACAGAAAACAGTGTGATGTGGTTAGCAGTCCTCTGAGCTCCTGACTGAGTGATCAGCTCTTTCCCTCCCTACCACAAGAGGAAGGATGTCTCCAGACAGTTGATCTTGAAGCACACCGAGGTGGTGTGGCATCAAAAACACCCAACTGAAGGTCAAGGCGGTAGATCCTAGTCTCTGGGCAGGGCCCTTCCTTCTAGATCTCATCTACAAGCTAGGTTCAGGGGGGGAAATTCAGAGGCACCCTCCGCAAGTCCCCTCTGGGTGTAAACTTCTGAATGCAGTGTGAGGTGGGCCCAGTGGACAAAAAAATGTGGGACACGCCACGCTGCAATGCCAGCCCACAGGAGCCTGGCTGCCAGTCAGCATTGTTTTTATATTTATATAATTACATATATTATATATTATATTTTAATATTTACATCCTGGAACAATCTGGCTCGTCAACGTGATGAAGCTTTGCAACATGAATACAGCATGGGGAGCACAATTACAAAGAACAGTGTGGTCACTACTACAATACCTGTAACCTGTGACTATGGGAAGCCCCCAGAAGGGGCCACTAGCTCCCCACAGACATGCAACTGTCCCTCAGTGTCTACAACACAGAGCCCCCAGAGGGCTCTGTACCGTGGCCCCAATGCTAACATCTATCGGCCATGAAGTCTTTTGTCTTCAGATGAACACAGTTCCTGGGGAAGCTTCCAGGTCCTTGGAGTGGGAGCCCTGTCCCAAGGCACTCTTGGGACTACTGGCTCTGGGTCCATTACTACGCCCTGTTAAAGGTACTAGGATATGGTGGACCATGGGGACCCTGGAGATCCTGGAGTAGAAACAGGCAGGAGCTGGAGTAAAGGCTCCCAGGGTTAACAAGAAGGCTTTATCAGATTCACATTTCATCTGAAAAGGAACACTCTGCTGAAGCGCTCCCTTCTCTAGGTTCACAGTGGCACGGCCTCGTAGGAGGGGCACTGTGATGGGAGACAGATGAGATCTTCGGAGGCCTGCATCCTCCATTCCAAGTCAGTTCTCTCTCAAAGCTGAGCCTCCGGAGGAGGCAATACAAGCGGAACCTGATGTGTGACCTCTATCTCCCCCCATAGCTGAACAGACTACTCGGGCCCAGGTCATGATACTTCCGGAACATACATTCCAGGAACCAGAAAAGGACTGCAGCTTAGATCTAAAGGTCTGGACACATGGGTGCTCATAGCCTTGCCCTATGGCACTCACCTAGTGGCTCCCACTCAGGCCCAGGGCAGGGCACTACTGTAGGAGGCCATGATAGCTCACATTCACTGATAGTTTATACTTACTAAGTGTTCTCCAACTCAAAAACTCCCCAAGCGCCAGCCAGCGAGGAGTGTTCATGAGGCCTGCCCTCCCCCAGCTACCAAGGCGGTTCTTCTCCACTAGCTAGGGGCATACCTGCTCATCTCTCCTTCTGCGGCCCACGGTGGTACCGATGGTCTTGATCACGCCGGGTCTGGGGAGAGCCATGTGCCCAGGGACTGAGGCCAGGCCTGGCAGGGGGCTGTAGGGGTGTGAGCGTGGGTAAGGGTTGGACATGGAGGTAATCACTGTGGGCTGGACCATCCACTGCAGGTCCTGGCTGGTGGTGATGGCGTTGATGGTGGGGATGAAGGCGCTGCCCGAGCCAGGCATATCTACCCGGAACTTCTGAAACAAGGAGAAAGACCTGACACTGAGCCAAGAGACAACAGAATAGGATGAGCTGAGCCAGAGCCAAGGTCAAAACCTACAGACTTTGGGGTTAAGGCTTGATGGCAAGGTCAGAACCCAGGTGGACTTCCCTGGACAAGTCCCACATAGACAAAAATCAAGCCGATCTTACCCATCCCTGGCCTATGTGTCAGACCTGTTCCCTGCCTGGAGTCCTGAAGACTCCATGTGCAGGGGCTCCGGGAGGATGCGGCCACATCCCAAGTGATTTCCAGGACACACATGAGGCTGAGCCACTCACAGTCACCCTGCAGCCCTCCAGGCTATCTATAGGATAGTCACCTTAGCCTCCTGGGGACTCTGAGTCACCTACCAATTATCCCCCAGGGTACTGGCTCAGGACATATTTCTTAGAGATTTACACACCACTAGATCAAGAGAGATCACTACATGTATATTGTATCTGCTTTTTGTCACTTTCAAAGGAGGTTCATGATAAGCCTATATGCCTGGAAGATCAAGGTCAAGTCAAGAAGGCTGAATCTTCAGCTGTTTATTAGAGAGTCTATTATCAGGGGGTGGGATTGAAGCCCATGGGTCTGACTTTGTAACCAGAACTCTTCTTGCTGTCTTTGACCCTGCTTCTTTGCTTTCACTGGTGTCTTGCTTGGGGCAGATGCACTGTGTCTATCACTACCATTGACATATCTATCTACCTGGGCTCACAGATGTGTCTGCTGGAAAACATTGGTGCTGCCAGGTCAGAGGTTCCCCTTTGTCCTTCATTTATGTTAGGATCATGTTCCAGAGCTCTGTGAGCTGCGGGAAACGGTCTATTTCAAACCCAACAAGACCAAACATCAAAGCACCATACATCAGGCCCCTCAGCTACCGCATTACTGTTAGGGTTGGAGCCTGGGCCCCATAGCCCTAACTAGCCAGGCTCCACACCCTTCGCCAGTAGGCCAATTAAACAGTAATAGAGGAAAATAGAAAAGGGAGATTTAGTCAATGAGACCAGATTAGGAGAAGGGACACAGATGCCCAGTGACTCCCCAACCTGTCTACAGAGCCAGGACAGAAGATTGAAGTTTAAATAGAGGGCAAGAGGTACGTAGCCTTAATCAAGATGTGGTCCTGCCCTCATCACCGTCTTCAGTCTGTCCTGCGAGATGCCCTGACAGGTTGTCATTCTGTGTAGAGACCCTTCCCGGGAGTCAACACAAATCCAGTTTCTTGGTGACCATTGTTTCAAGGGTCCGATGGCCAAAGGGAGGGGCACAAGTGTCTCTCTAGAACATCTTCCCTCCCGCCAGAATGGCTACAGCTGGCCTTGAGCCTTCTCTAGGACAGCTCCTAAAAAGTAAGAGAGGCCAAAAGGGAAGCCCCTCCCATTTCCAGCATTTCAGGAGAAGGCTGTCTACGGACCGGTGAAAAGCCCACCCTCAGATGATCTGCATTTGCAAGAACATCTCACGGGGAAAATGACGCCAGTCATAATAGCTAGAACTTACACAACGCACAACACCATGCTAATGTCTTGCCTAGATTACCCGATTAATTCTCCCTCCAAGGTAAGAACCATATTATCTTCATCTCAGAGGCAGAAACAGGCCGAGAGACTCCAAGCCACTTATTTAAGGCCTCATTGTTGCTAAGCAGTGGGGTCAGAGTTCAAACCCAGCTCAGAATGACTGAGACTTGTTGAACTATCTTGGTTGTTGAGGCGCCTCCACCACAGACATTTCTCTAGCCTTCTTTCTTCCTCAAATGCCAGCCCTGTGTGCTGGAGTCCACCCAGGGCCGAGGGTCCCTTCAGGCCCCGCCTCTCACCAAGGAGGTCTAATAGATCCCTGCTATCATTTGCCCAGGCACTATAGTAGCACCCAACTGGTCTAGTTAAAGCAACCAAGCAACAAACAGCCACCTCTGTTTTCTTTACCCCTGCTGATAACATCGCAGGTGTGAAAAGAAAGAGAAGCCTACAGACCCCACACTGCACCTGGCCGAGCTGATCCTGCCACCCACCTGACTCCAGGCCCTGTGGTAGAACGCCACTGCCTCACTTCCCAGATTGCTCCAATGCATGAAGGCTCCCCTGCGCGATGGATTGGGGGATTTTATCAGGGAGGTGGCTCAGGACAATGGCTTCTGGTCAATCTAGTCAGTTTCAGAGTTATACCACTGAAGGCAAAGGGAAGTGGGGTTGGTTTTGGTTTTGAACCAGGAGTTGACTGAAGAGAAACAGGTATGCCAGGCTTAGTGGTTCAAGATTCTAAATGCCAGCTCTTCAAGAAAGTCAAAGCAGAAAAACAAAACAAAACAAACAAACAAAAGATCCAAGGCCAGCCGGGCAATGGTGCACGCCTGTAACCCCAGCACTCAAGAGGTAGAGGCATCCAGATCTCTGAGTTTGAGGCCAGCCTGGTCTACAGAGTAAGTTCCAGGATGACCAGGGCTGCACAGAGAAACCCTGTCTCGAAAAACTAACCCCCATCCCGCAAATAAGTAAGATCTAAGGCAAGCCTGGGCACCTTAGTGAGACCCTGTCTCAAAATAGAAAAAGGACTAGAGCATTTATTTAGCACGAGGCCCCAGGTTCAGTCCCTAGTACTATGGGTGGGAGGGGGACATTTCATGTGATCAGGTGTGTGTAAAGGTTAGAATGTCTTGAAATGGAGAAAATGTGTGTGTGGAGCTGGATTATGAAAAGGTAGAGGTGTGTCACAAACAGTGGGCATGGCTAAGTATGTGCAGGAACACAGGTTCAGACAGTGAATTTTCTATGGGCTACTGGGGGAGGCATAGAGACTTTGCTTGGTGTCCTGAGGTCCAGGTTTAGGCCTGGTTTGAAAAACTCTGCTCTGAGCCCATCCCTGAGGACCCAATCCTGGGACAAAAGCGAACATATTGATTCTGAACTTCCTGCATTGTTACCAGGATATAAGTCACAGGGACTGTAATCACAGGCTGCAAAGCACACAAGGGGTTCTCAGCCCTGCCTAAGAATATTCCGAGGAGCTTGTAAAAATCACCACCATCGAACCATCGTCATTAGAGTGGAAAATAATTGGTCAGGGGTGGAGTTCTATTACAGGTACTTTTTCGAACTCCAAGGAGATTTTATTATAATATGCAACCAGGGCAGAAAAAACATTGCCCCAAACAAATGGAAGGCAATACAAACCATCACCATCGCCGCCACCATCGTCAGCATCACATCACCCTCATAATGTAGGTCTGTGTGCACTGCACAGGCTAGCTCTTGGGAGACTTGCCAGCTTCTACTTTTGGAAGCACCCAAATTTTGTATTCCATTTCTCTCCCCGCAAGACAGGTCCTCAGACAGAAGCAAACCTGAAGCACCCAGTGTAAGGGACTAATGTGACCACCTCCTTGGGGGCAGCTGTCAGTTCTTTTCAGGAAATTATCTAAGAAACATGCTCATTCCAATGAACAACAGCAGGCCTGTTTTAGGCTTGGGGAAGGAAGCAGAAAACTCAAAGCCAGCTGGAAGACTGAGATTCCTTAGGGATGGGCAGGTGCCACCCGGCCCAGCCCCTCTCAGGCCCTCTAGTTCACACACACACAGCTTCCCAGCAGACTCCAGCCAGATTCCTTGCAGCGATGGCTTGGTCTAGACAAAACAAGGCGGCAATAAAAACAAGGCAGGAGGTAATGACTGCCTCTGAATCGCATGTACACCTTGTTTCAGACAGAGGTAAAGCCATATGGATAACACACTGGCTCCAAACTGCAAGGAAAACAATGTCCTGTCCCCAGAGGGGACTGAGGCCCGATAAAGAAGGCTTTTGTCTCCAAAGGAGCCTCTTGGAGAGACACACAAAAGTTTCAATTAGCTCTGGCAGATGTTTTTGTCTCAACTCCAAACATGTTATTCAGAAAGTGACACTGGGTAAGAAGGGGGGATGGGCTTGAAGTCTGTGGTCTCAGAAGTCAGCCCGATATTCTCCTCTGCCAATAGACCAAGTGTCCTTAAAGGGGGCGTGGAGTCATGGTTCCCAGTGAAGGAGTTCACACTGAAGAGAAAGAAACCAAGACAGCTTTCCAGCCATAGGAATCAGGGCAATGCTGTGAGAGTGGCCAGGTACAGGCAGGTAGAGACGGGATGGGTGGAAGATGTAAACAGGGACCAAGTTCTCTATAAGTTCCTGGAAAGTCCTTCCTTTGGGGACAGGACTGATGGAAGATGCTGGTGGCTATATGGCATTCCCTCTTGGCAGAGCACCCAAATACTTAAAAAAAAGTGTTTCCCTGTCAACTTGTGGATGAATGTCTATAAAAGGACAAACGGCCCCCATATACCCCCTAGAGCTGAATCTGGCAAGGTCTGCTCCAAGGAGCCGGACAGCAACCACTGGAAGCTTTCTGGGTCACAGCATCTGTGTTACAGCTCTACTCTACCACTGGAGAGGGCAGCATCCAAAGAGAATATGAGCAAGCTGGCACTCCTGAGCTTCATGCAACGTCACTTATAGACACAGTTTGGTCTCCTAGGCTCAGGTTGGAGGGAACAAAAGAGAGGAAAGAGGTAAGCGACAAACAAATAAACAACAAAAACAGACAGAGATATCCCTTTAAGCCAGGGAGCCAAGGGGACGGACCGTACTTGAGGGCTTGGATCTCCAGACCCTGTGCAAACGTGCAAATCCTTACAAGCTTTGTCGTAGTCTTCGGACACTGGGGACTTCGGTGTCACCCAGGAGCATTCCGTGCTTAGGAAGCAATGGGATGCTCAGTGCGTAGGAGTTAAGTCAATCAGAGATCAACTCAATGGGCCAGAGAACTGTCACAGCCCTGCCACTGCCGACTTGGAGAATAGTCTTTTGGGACTCAACAAAAGGACCTTGGGTTCAGAAGAGTCATGCGGAACACCATCCCCAAAGGTGTAGACGGAGCCCCTCCCTGAGTCCTGAGCTAGGCAGACATGGTGTTCAGATAGAAGTCAAGCTTGAAGTTCCTGACCAGTCCTTATCGTATTGATCCTTATTGGTACCCCAGTCATGCAAGACATGAACCTATGGACCCTGTGACCTGCTCCATCAGGAAGGCAGACTTTCATCTAGGATGGAACTGGCCTTTCTCCTTTTCTACATCCTCAACATAGGAAAAGGAAATCACCAACACCCCAGAAGACTAGCTTTGGAGAGAGGAAGGGAAATGCCGAACGTTCTAGTCACACTTATTCATATCAACCTAATGAGGCCCAGCACCAACATCAGGCAAGTGTTATGTTCACTGAACACAAGGTGCCTTCCAAAGCCTATCGTACAGCATCTACACTGGCTATCACCTTGACCTCTGACCTTTCTTCTCTGAGGAAATGCCATTTATGTCACAATGGAAATGGCTGCCAATAACTCACAATTTCCAGACTTTTCCACTATACAAATGTATCACAGGTTACCCCACCAGTCTCTTTACCAGCTCCACTTGAGAGAAGCAGTCCAGCCTGTGGTACCTCATGTCCACAGTGAAGGAAAGCAAGGAACAGAGAGAAAAGATGGGCAGAGGTGGCTGCGGCTACTCCTAGATGTCCTGGATCCTTTGTTCTTTCTGGTAAAAGCCCCACGCCTGAACACTGGAGGATTCACTCAGGAACCTTTTCCTAATATCATTGATCCTCTACCTTCTGCAGCCAATAGGACCAGCGTTGGGCTCGGGCTGGCCTTGAATACAGAGATCTGCCTGCGAGAGAGATGAGATTTATCCATTCAGCAGATTCAGCAGTGAAACTTTTTTTTTCCTTTCAACACACAAACCAGAAAGTTGGCTTCCTTCATTCTCAAAATCAGTATCTTTATTTCTATTTAACAAAGAAAAGGTGTCCAAGGCATCAATAGCAGAGAGGCTGTGTCAGCAAGGGGACATTTTTGTGGGCTTTGAACTGGAGACATGGAAGATTGAGAACAACATGACTTGGGGTCTCACTCTATGCTGGACCAGTCTGTCCACTCCGATTTTATACTAAGACTTAATTCCAAAGACCTTTTGGTACTTTTCAAATATCAAATTCACCTTTCAAGTAAAGGTGAGTTAGCAGAAAGAATTGTCTAAATACACTAAAAACAATTTTTAAAAAATTCCAAAAGAGCAGTTGTCGCAAAGCCTTTGAGTCCAGCAGCCTCAGTGCTCAATGAAGCGCACAGCCCCCAGGAGCAGTAAGGATGGAGGAGACAGCAGTGCGTAGCTCTGTGTGTTTGCAGGAAGACACACACTCAAACTGCCAAGATCTCAAATTTTATATTCACCTTGAATACTAAGACAGGCAGAAGTGCAGTCATGGAAATGCGCTCTGGGTTTTGGGAAGGAAAATTCAGCCGCCACTCTCCAGCAGTTCATGGCTGCTATTTCACCCGAAGGTGATGAAAAAGCCAAGCTCACGTCTGTCCACCAGCAAGAATCGGCGGGACAGATACATTCCTGGGATAGCTCTCAGCTTGATCCTAATCTACAACATCTGGAAGGTCCAGGAAAAACAAAAAGCAAAAAAGAGAAATAGCAGAAGACACTTAATTTGCATCTTCCACTCTCCCAGCGTGAACCCACAAAAAGCTTCGAGAACATAACACTGTGGAGGGGCACCCTAGTGAACCCATTTCCCAGCCAGACTTCACTTAAAAAAACAACAAAGTATCCTTTTCTTAAAAAAAAACTTCACTTTTAATTCAAGCTGTTTATAGTTAGCTATAGCTAAATATATGGCACTTATTTGCCTTAAATAAAATAAAAAATTCTAAGAATTTGGAAAACTAACCAAGTTTCACACCCTAAGATTGGAAAAATACATTCCCAGGACCGCGCTTCCAAAAATGTCCTGTAGGGGGCACTAGAGAGGTATGGTTGAGGCCGACTTGGGAAATCACAGTCATTTCTGGTAAAAGTTGTTTGATGCAAGGAATGTCCCAGCCTGGTACAGTTGGCAAAGTTCACTCTGGTGAAGTGAAGTGCGTGTGCGTGTGTGTGTGTGCGTGTGTCCGTGTGTGTGTGCGTGTGTCTTGTTGGGAGAATGTGGCAGAGGGAAAAAAAAAAGCAGGTCTGATGTTCCTTGATTCCTAAAAAAAAATCGTTGACTTCCTCTCACAAGCCATCTAGAAACAGCAGTCTTGGAAAAGTTCTCTGTCTTGTTTTTGCTTTTCTCATGTAAAGGGGGCCTGGCTGATGAAAACAAGTTATGAAATGACCTCTGTTTGTGTAACTGGCTGGATTGCATAATGCCAGGGCCCTGAAACCATAACAGCCAAGGAGCAAGGCAAGGCATATATCTGAAGATGTTATCCCAGGAAAGCCAGGAGAAAGAAAACAACAACAAAGCCAGCTCCAGGAGGGGAAGGAAGGTATATACAACTATCCCCAAGAAAATTAAATTGCAAGTGATTAACCTTTGAGATTGAGATTATAGCTGCAACAGGAACTATTTTACATGTTTCCAGTTCCTGCCATATACACAAGCAGAGGTTTTAACAAAAAGCTATACCTGCCTCCCACCCCATAAGTCAGTGAAACTCAGTGCTAAGACCAGGCGTTATGCAGCTAGATGGGGGGGGCACACACACATTTGGGACTGGTTAAACAGCACATTTATTTATGGGGGATAAAGGAACCCACAAACAAGGAGACCAGGGGGGGAAATCATACCCACTTGCTCAAGGGAAACCCAGGAACATCTCACAGTGATTGGTCCATCATAATGCCATAAAGGAGGAAGGCCCGGTCACTAACTGCCGGAAAAATTTCCCTATGAAGGTGGTTGAGAGAATAGGTGATTACAGACTTTATCTGGTATGTAATAAAGTTACCTTGAGCCCAGATAGGGGTGGGGTCCTAGCACAGACTTGGAAAGTAACAAAAGCTGAAGCCTATCATTGGGACCACAGAGTCAAAAGCCAGAGCAGGGAGGGAAAACCAACCAACTTCTCCTCTGCTCCTCATCTCCCACATCAGCAAGGAGTGCCACGGTGAAACTTGGCCAAAGCGGCATCACCTTGCCAGTCCCTCTGGGTTGAGAGACTTCTTGCTCGTGCTACTGAGCAGAATGGGCACAGGAACCTGAGAATCCCATGTATTGGTTGTTGCTAATTGCAAAATCCGCATGTGTTACAGCATGCTAGAAATTAGCCAACAGCTGCTTTTTGCTTCGGTAATGAGGCCCCATTACACACTGCTGGACGGAGCTCTCTTCCTTCGTCCGAGCTTTGGTTTTCTGTCTGATTTGCTTCCAAAACAAGGAATTGTCTCTGCTCATATCCTGGGCTCAAAGCCCTAGTGACACAGATATTCAGCCGGGGCACTGATGTCCAGTCAGACTTCCCATCCAGTCCCTGGAGGCTGACGGAAGCGCCAGGTAGGGAGATGGCACTGTGTCAGTGGTCACCGTCTCAATCTCATTTAGTGAAAGAAACAAATGAAGTGCAAAGCTCCTATGTTGACTGATGAAGGAGAGGGAGGCGGGGTGGGGTTATTGAACTGGAAAGTGGGGGGACAGGTATAAATGACTCTGACCCATTGATGAATGACGTTTGGGTTCCATACAAATCACCCCTGGGCTGGGATGCAAACATAATCAATGACTTTTCAGATAAGATTTAAAACTCATTACTTCGATAGTAAGGGTCCATTGACTGCCCCCTCCTTGAGCAGACTAGACTCTCTACAGTGGGTGCTTAGCAGGTATGGAGCTGTTAGAGAGAATACAAAGAAAAGCCATTTGGAGAGACTCACCAGACATGGGACACTACTTTAAGAGAGGTGCTCCTCTTTTTCAGATTACAAAGAAAGACATGTTTTTATTATATTTCCCAGCTCAGTCCATCTCTTCCTGGAAGTGCCCACCACCCCCCACCCCCCACCCTCGCAATCGGGTTGACTGCTGGAGGCCAAAGCCAAGGCCATAGCCATGGCCTTATGAGAGTAACTCACACTGCCACCAACTTGGCTAGGAACTCCGGTGGGCTTCAGGCGGCAGAGGACCTTGTGAGTTCACGCGGTTCTCTCGCAAGACAGCGTGTGTGTGCCGCTACACAAGTCAGGAACCGCGTCAGCACCACCTCCCCACCAGTGCCTGTTTGGTACCTACAGACACGCAGATTACAGGCACAATCCCTCCAACGGAAACCAGCCTGCCTGCTTTACAAGGTTGTTTTTCTACTTCTGAAACCAAGGGATGTCTCTTTCTCCCGCTTCTCTCTGCCAACTTCTTTGCCCCAGGTACCCCTAAGCCCCTCAAGGTTCTGCTCTCCGGACAGTACAGGCTCCTGCCCAACCCTCACCGGAAGCTGGGGGGGGCACAAGAGGTGTCAAGAGCCAATCAAAGCCAGCTTCTTCCTTCCTGACCTTCGCACCTGATTCCCAGAGGCAACCCTAGCCCTCCCTCCGGATCACTTGAAGGAGCCCAACCGTATTTCTGAGTTCCCAACCCTTTTCAGAAAATAGCTAAGACTGAAGGAAAATAGATGAAGGAAGGGCTAAGAGGCCTTCGTTATAGGGTCTTTGACAGTTGGGAGGGGCTTTAGGAGTGCAAAGATTTCCTAGCCTATCCACCACCGAGAAAGGGGAAGGAGGGAAGGGAGGGGAGAGAGCTCGGAAGGAGGCAACAGGCTTCCAAGAGGGGACCTGCAATCCCAGAAGCTTTTCTGAAAAATAAAGTAAGAGGAGGAGCCGGGGGGGGGTGCGGGGGGATGTTATTGACTCTTTAAGCCCACTCTCCCCTTGTTTAAAATAAAAAGTGGTGGGGTGGGTGGGGCAGAACAAAACCCACAACTTAACAACGGAGGCCCCTAACTATTTTTCTAGCCCAGCCAAGAAAGAGTAAAGACGGAGGTTGGGGGTGCAGGCAGTGGGAGAGAAAAGTGCCCGCGCCGCCAGGTGCAGCCGGGCCCTCACGTACCTGCTGACCGCCGCCACCACTGGAGTAGGACTCGGCGTGCGCAGGAGAGCCGCTGCTGCCCCGGGACGAGGTGTCAAAGTTCCCGGGATAATCTTGGTACATGATCCGCGGTGGGGGCCGGTGAGGAAACAGGGTGGTTTTCTTCCCCGCCCTCGCCGCGGCCGCGCACAGTCTGAGGCGCGCTCGCTGGTCCACTGGCCCCGCGGCGGACTGGGCTCTTCGCTCCGCGGCTGTCCCCCAACCGAGGCAGACAGGGAGGCGGCGACACTCGGGAAGTGACCCCCCCCGATCGCCGCACACCGCACTTCGTTTCTGCTCTGCAAGCTCCGCGGAACCGGTTGTCCACCGGGTCCCTCCCTCTAAAAAGTCGGCGCGTCCCTCGGTCCCTCCCCTGCGCGCGCCCTTCCGCCCCCGCGCGCAGCCGGAGCTCCGCCGGGACCCACGGGCTGGAGAAGAATGGGCAACGCAAAAAGACTAGGAGCCCAGCGGGTGTCGCTTGGCAGCTCTGGGGGACTCTCTTCCCAATCTCACAGGGCGCCAAAAAGGAGAAAAAGAAAAGCTGCCGGTTGGGAGAAACTTCTGTTTCCTCCTTTTAGAAAAGGAGCCCGAGAATAAACTTCCTGTGGCCAACTCGCCGCCTGAGTTTCCCGGCGACACGGACGCTTGACTTAGGACAAGGCAGCGAGCGCCGGTCCAGCAGCCCTGATCGCGCCGGCGGGACAGTGCCCGTGGGGTTCCAGGCTGAGCGGTGCTGAGAGGGACGTGGCTCCGTGCCGCAGTGACCTGCACCCCGTGTCCGCTCCGGGACGGGACGGCCTCGCGCGTCTCTCCTCGCTTCGCCCTCCCTCTCTCTTTCTCCCCCTCTTTCTCTCGCTCGCTCGCTCTCGGTGTCCCTGCCGAGCGCCGCTCGCTGTCTCGCTCTGAGCCCCTGCGCTCTGCCCGAGATGAGTCACTACAATGGCACGAGTTCAACTCCACACTCTTTATTCTCCAGCCCCACACCATGTGGATCGACTCACGTCAACCCTAGACTCCACCTTGCTGGGAGGAGCGCTCGAGGCGGCGGGGGAGGAGGCCGGGACGAGGAGGAGGAAGAGGCGCGGGAGGGGAGGAGGCGGGCGCCTCGCTCCCACTCCCGGCTCTGCTCGCGGTGGTGCTGACGCCAGCCACACACCCCGCGCAAGGAAGGCGGGCGGTGGTGCGGGTGGGAACGCGCGGCCCTCGCACTATGGGGGCGCCGAGGCCGCTCGGGTCCTTGCAGATCTCCTCCACCACCCCCCACCCCCGGGGCGCAGCGCCCTTGGTCTGTTCCATTGGCGCACGTTGCCAAAGATGGTCATTTGCGTTAGAGGACGCGAGTGCGGGTTTCCTCGCTTTCGGGTGACGTGGAGGGAGAGGGATTCCCTTGCCCGCTCCCGAGCGCGCCGCGGCCTCCTCCTCCTCCCCATCCCCACCCCAAAAGGAAGGGGCGCGGGGCGGGGCCCCGAAAGCGGCCGCGCGGGCCCGGGCTCCAGGTTTTAGAAAACAATCGCAGCCCAAAAGACGAGACAGGTGGCT
>LOJH01006008.1:0-16343 GCA_001685095.1 Ellobius talpinus | reverse complement strand
TTTCTTTATTAACCAGTGAAAGTAACACATAGACAGATGACCCTCCTACACCATCTGGGAGTTATTGAGTCAAGGAGCATCTGATCACAGGACTCTGAAACAGCTCTGGTACCCATCAGACTCCCCAGGTTTTTGAGTCAAGGAGCATCTGATCACAGGACTCTGAAACAGCTCTAGTACCCATCAGACTCCCCAGGTTTTTAGAACTTGAAGGAAGCAGAGAAATCATGAGGCTGAATCTACCCTGTAGAGTGGTGAAACCTCACCATTTATTTACCAATCAAATCTTTAGGGAAAGCTATAGATACTGCAGCAGTGTGGGCCAGACAGGCAAAGCCCCTGACTCAGGAGACTTACATCCTAGAGGAGGGTTCATGTTAACAGAAACTTCTGCTGTGTTTCCTGGATGTCAAGAGTCCTTTGTGTGAAGACAAAAGTACCCTTACTCAGTAAAAAGCTGACCTCCAAGCACTTGAGGGAAGGGCTCCAGCTAGAACTCTGTGTCTGTGCAAGTGTGTGTGTGTGTGTGTGTGTGTGTGTGTAGAGAAATGGCCTAGTGAATAAGAACACACATTGCTTTTCAGAGGACCTGTGTTGGTTTTAATAAGAATGGCCTTATAGATTCACATGTTTGAATGCTTAGTCACCAGAATGTGGAACTGTTTGAAAGGATTAGAAGGATTAGGTGTGGTCTTGTTGGAATACATTTGGCCTTGTTGAAGGAAGTGTATCACAGTGGGTGAGTTTTCATGTTTCAAAAGCTTGTGCCAGGTCCAATCTCTGTCTGCCTGCCTGCCCACAGATCAGGATGTAGCTCTCAGCTCCTGCTCCAGTTCTGTGTGTGCCACCATGTTCCTGCCATGATGATAATGGACTAATCTCTGAAACTTTAAACAACCCCCCAATTAAATGCTTTCTTTTATAAAAGTTTCCTTGGTCATGATGTCTCTGCACAGCAATGGAACAGTGTCTAAGACAGGACCCAAGCATGATTTGCAGCACCCATTTCAGTAGGCTCACAGCCTCCTGTGGATCCAACGCCTCTGGCCTCCTTGTGTGCCTGCACTCACATCTATTCACAGACAGATGCACACCCCCGCCTATAATTAAAATAATTCTTAAAAGAAGAGCTGGGTAAAGACAGGTGGTGCATGCCTTTAATCCCAGCACTCAGGAGGCAGATGCAGGCAGATCTCTGTGAGTTCTTGGCCAGTCCAGTCTACAAAAGAGTTAAAGAACAAATGGAGCTGTTACATACAGAAACTCTGTCTCAAGACACAAACCAAAACAAAATAAAGAACTGGGTGAATAGATGTTGGCTCTCATAGTTGTCACATCTGGCAAGGACAGTAGAAGGACCAGCTTTTGCTTACCAGTGCCAGATACGCCCACTCTAGATATTTCTGGCTGCTCCATAAATTTATTTCATTCATGTTAATAATTCTCTATATTTACACAAACACATGGATTTTGCATCTATTGGCTCCTTTGTCCCTCACAGTAACCCTGAAATGAAACACAAAGATGGGGGAAACTGAGGCATCTAGCAATGGAGTTATTCTGCCCATTCTACAGCTCAAACTCCTCAGAGGCTAAGTGGAACTCAGGGCTTGAGAGCCACTGGACCGGCTCTTTGCGTCCCGTGGTCATTAGCATCAGTGACATGGGAGTACCTGTTAGAAACACAAGTTCTCAGCACCTGACAGCTCAGCTGAGTCCTGAGTGTTAGGTATAGAGCTCAGCTGGCTGTATAAGCAAGCTTTCTGGGAGACTGACCAGCTCAGGTGTGAGCTCCTGTCCTGGCTAGACATGACTCCAGGGGAGACCAAAACCTAAGCTGAGAATTTCAGAGCATGAGCCAGTCTTGAGATGAAGGTCTGCACAGGGCACTGCTATCAGAGCCCAGATGAGAGAGGAGACCCCCTTCCCACCTGGTGGGGACAGCTGCTGAAGGGGTTTTTAGATTGGTTCCCTTCATCACCAGGAAAGAGCCCATGCCTGCTTGCTTTCTAATGGTCCAGACCTTACAGTAATGCCTGGAAATGGACAAGCAAAGCAGAGTCCATTCCTGATGAGGCTCAGAGAAGCGGACTTGGCTGCCTGGCACCGCCTGGCTTCTGTCTTCACCGCAGGGGAAGTGTCATCAGCACTGATGGCTCATTTTTCCCATTTGCTTTTTCCTTGACTCATAAACCTCCAGTCCCGGCGATGCCTGTGACCCTTTCCAGTTGGTAATAAAAGGGAGGCAGAGATAAGGGTTGGAATTTAGGGGAAATTTCCTCCCAGTTTGTAAAGCCATGACCTTTGGAGTTCAAGTGGCTGCCCTTTCTTCATGGACAAGGAGCCAGGGTCACCAGGCTCTAGGGGATGCTGCTCTGGAGCAGCCAATGCTCTCAGATCAGCAAGTTCCACAACCCCCCTCTCACGACAACAAGGCCAGTCATGGTCCCCACCCAGCTCCCAGGCCTCCTTGCTTCTCAGCTGGTCAGCTATCCTTGCACATAATTACTTTCACCCTATCTGTGACCTTTAGCCAACGTGACCATTAGCACTTGCAGCCACAATGCCAATATGCCTTTTTGATGTCCCCCACGGAAACTACAGTTGGTCATCCTTATTAATCAGGAACACATTGTTTTTCACAATCAGTGGGTTTTCCTTCTGGCCCTTTCTTCTTGGCATATGAGCACGCTCTGGAGGGCATCTCAACACCTTGTTCTGTAGGTGGAGTTTTCCTGTCCTGCTGTCACTCTCAGATAAACACACTGAGGCTTATATTAATTATAAATGCTCAGCCGATAGCTCAGGCTTATTACTAACTAGCTCTTGCATTTTTAAGTTAACCCATATTCCTTATTTACATTCTGCCACATAGTGGTACCTGTATTAGCATGACACATTCATGCTCCTTCTGAGTCTGGCTGGCAACTTCAGATTCCACCCTTTTCCCTCCCAACATTCTCTCTATGTCAGACTGTCTCACCCATTCTCTTCCTGCCCAGCTATCAGCCAATCAGTTTCTTATTAACAATGAGAGTAATACATATCTACAACATACAAAGATTGTTCCACAGCATTTCTTTCCATCTGGGGAAATCATTGAATCATTCTGTCTCATTCCCATCTGCCCAACCTCAAAAATTCCTACACACACTTCAGGACCCAGTTCAGATGTTGTTTCCTCACTCCAGATGCTCACAAGTCTCATTTCTTTGTCCAATCCTCACTCTTCCTTATCAACAAAGACTT
Source organism: Ellobius talpinus (assembly GCA_001685095.1). NCBI lineage: Eukaryota > Metazoa > Chordata > Mammalia > Rodentia > Cricetidae > Ellobius > Ellobius talpinus. Next base: position 13,094 of record LOJH01006008.1, on the reverse strand, counting down.
AATGAGTGTCAGTGAGTGTCTAAGAGTCAGATCTCCTCAAGGCTCAGCCACACACAGTCACATCAGAACCACTCTGAGCCTGTTTCCTCACTTACAAATGTGAACTCAAAAATATCTACTACATATGGTGGTTATATGGAGAGAGTGAAAAAAATTAATATATGTGAAGCATTTAGAATGTTGCCAGACCCAAAATAAATACTTAATAAGCACCCAGTACTTTGTCGTTGTTGGTTTTGTGACAAGCTGCCATAGAACCATGTTGACCTCAAGTTCACTGTTAGCTGAGGATGACCTTGAATGTCTGATCTTTCTGCCACCACCTCCTGAGTGCTGGAATTATAGGCCAGACACGTACACCATGCCCTGTAAATTCTAGAAACTTTCACCGGCTATCTGCTTGCTTTCTCTTTCCTACCTTCTCTCCCCCTCCCCCTCTGTGTTTTGTTAGGTTTGAACCCAGAGTGCCACACAACTTGGTGGGTATTCTGTCACTGTGCTTTATCTCAGCCCTGACTGACCTTTCTAATTCTCCTTTTGTGTTCTAACTTTGCTCTATTTGATCGTATATTTAGGCTGTCAAATGCCCATATTTCCAGCTAGTTAGGGAGCTCTTCAAAGGACGGAAGTGCCTGTATTACTCACCTCTGTAGCCCCAGTCACTATCCTGGTCCCTGAACACTAGGAGTCCAGTGAATGACGTTGAGAGAATTGAGTGAGCAGGAGCTTTGGGGCAACCCTTTTTATTAGCCGTTCTGATTAGGTGTTTGTCAATTTGACACTAGCTAGAGTTATCTGAGAAAAGGGACTCTCAATTAAGAAAATGTCTCCATATGATCAGGCTGTAGGCAACCCTGTAGGGCATTTTCTTAATTAGTTGTCAATTGTGGGTGCTGCCATTCCTGGGTTGGTGGTCCTGGGTTCTAAGAGAGCAGGCTGAGTGAGCCATGAAGACCAAGTCAGTAAGCAGCCCTCCTCCATGGCCCTTGCGTCAGTTCCTGCCTCCGGTTCCAGCCCTGTTTGAACTCCTGTCCTGACTTCTTCTATGATGGACTGTGATGTGGAAGTGTAAGCCAAACAAATCCTTCCATTTCCTCCCCAAGTCATTTTCATCAAGGTGTTTTATCAAGTGGTAGTAACCCTAACATAGACTGTCCCTATCTTATTGGCGTGTAAGAAAGTCTGTGGAGCGTTTTCTTCATTGCTGATTGATGTGGAAGGGCCCAGTCTACTGTGGGCAATGTCATCCTTGAGCTGGTGGTCCTGGGGTGTATAAGAAAGCAAGCTGAACAAGCTATAAAACAAACTAGTAAGTAGCACTGTTCCATGGCCACTGTTTCATTTCCTCTCTCCAACTTCCTGCCTTGAGTTCCTGTCCTGACTTCCGCTCATGATGGACTGTAAACTATAAAATTAAATAAACCTTTCCCTCCCCAGGATGCTTTTGGTCATGGTTTCCTATCGCAGCCGTTGAAAGCAAACTAAGACATGAGCTAATACTTCTGTATGTTGTTGCCTGGTCCCTGTTCCTTCAGTTCCCTCCTTGGAATGTGAGAGGATCAGACAAACAAACAGAAGAGAAGAGTTTCAGCCTCTGGTTAGAGAGGGATGGGATTTTACCCAGGGATCTGAAGTGAGGTGGGAGCAAAGGCAGAATGATCTGTGGGGACGCCCCCACTACAGGCCCTGAGACTCATCATCTACAGCTGATCCACCATCAGCCTGTGCCTCATGGAGGGACAGTGTGGTCTCAACATTTCCATGGGAATAAGAGAGCCCATGTCTGTTCTGCCTGCCAGTGTGGAGATCCATGTGATTGAAAGCCTCCTGGTGTCTTCAAGGCCCAGTCTTATGAATTTATTCATGGTACAGAGCCTGGAAGTCTAGGATGCTCGGAAACACTCCAGGCAACCAAGAGGCCCTGACCAGGGTTGGGACATCTTCTTTTCCATCTGAGCCATGGAGGCCATCATAGCTGTGATGTTCCAAGTCATTGTCTGTGAGCTTCTAGGAGGTGTGGGATGTGGGCTATCTAGGCCTAGGGCTGTGGTAAAATGCAGGTTATATATTTGATTCTGAATTTCAGATAAACATAAGGAAGAATTTCAGCATAATTATGCTCCCTTTGGGATTGATTTGAGACAAACAAAAAGTTATTTGTTCTTTATTTGAAATTCAAATTATTTTTATCTGTGCCAGGTATGGTGGCTTACTCCTGTAATGTCAGGATACTGAAACAGAAACATTGCCTAGGCTACAGAGTGAGATTCAGGTCAGCCTGGGGTAGAGCAAGACTCTGCCTCAAATAATCAAGCAAACGAAAAGCAATAACAAAACCAAAACTAAACTGAGCTGGGCATCTGATATTCTTATGTGGTAAATCTAGTGAGGAGGGGAAGCGGGTCAAGGTCATTATAAATGTGTTTTCACCGCGCCTCCACTTCCGCCACTGGGAGACGGTCTCGATGGCACCTTAGCATCCTTTTCAAACTCATCTCTCTATTTGGAAAAGTTTTCTGATAAAGCGAGGCTAGAGGGAGGGTTTGGATTTTTATTACTGCTGTAACAAATGATCACAGACTTAAAGGCTTAAGACAGCACAGTTTTATTATCTTATGATTCTCGAGGTCAGAAGTCAAGGTGCCATTAAGTCACATTCTCTACCCGGCTGTCTGAAGGAAAACCTGTTTTCTCACCCTACCCATCTTCTACAGATCATGCACATTCCTTGGATGAGGTCCCCTCCACTTGCAAGATGAGAAGTGGCCTCTCAAGCCTTTATCCCGTCAGTAGCCTCTGATATTGTTCCTTCTGCCTTCTCACGCTTTCAAGTCCCTGTATACGACGTTAAACCCACCTGGAGGATTCAAATAATCTCTGGGTCTTTTTGTTTTGTTTTGTTTTTGATTTTTCAAGAAAGGGTTTCTCTGTGTAGCTCTGGTTGTCCTGGAACTCTGTAAACCAGGTTGGCCTCGGATTCAAGGATTAGGCTGCCTCTGCCTTCCAAGTGCTGAGATTAAAGGCGTGCGCCACCATGGCCTGGCTAGTCTGTGTGTTTTAAACCAACTAGCCAGCAGACATAATCCATCTGCCCTTCCCATCACTTTTGCTGTGAAATGTGATTTATTTGTCAGGCCTGTGAGTCAGGATATGGCATCTTTGTTCAGAAGGGTGGTAATATTTTAAGGAGTTTTCCAGCATCTTTTCTCCTCCCTACAGTTTGCCTATGGAGTCCCAGACTTGGAACTGAAGAACATTGCCTGTAGTGAGGCCCTCTTGCAGCATTTCATCATCTTCAGCCAGCATTGGGGGGCACAGACCGTGCGGGATGCCCTGTGCCCCCTCTCCCAGGTGACCCTACAGTGGATAGAAGACACTCTGTATGCCAATGTGGACTTCTTCAAACTCTTCCGTGTGGTAAGGAAAGGGTTACGTGCTCCCTACTTGTAGAGAATTCCCAGAGCAGGCAGGCCACTGGGGAACTGGCACTGGAGAAAGTATGAGCTTGATGCTATGACAAACCTTGGAGAATGCTCCAGAATCCTAGCACCCAAGAGAAAACAACCGTCCTTCTAGAACAGTAGTAAGGGGAAGGAGGTAAGTTCACTTTTGTTGGAGGCTGTTCGTTCATCTCCCGGTCGTTCAGACCAAAATAATCACTCAGAAACTATGTTATTGCAATACTGTTTGGCCAATAGCGTAAGCATATTGCTAGCTAGCTCTTGTGGTGCCCATTTGTAGATGGAGGCTGTTGTTTCTTTCCCGGCCACCCTGGCCAGAAATATTCACACAGAAACTGTATTAATTACAACACGGCTTGGCCAATGACTCTAGAGTATTCCTAGCAAGCTCTTACATCTTAAATTAACCCATTCCCATTATTTTATATTTTACCATGAGGCTCATGGCCTATCAGCAAGATTCTAGCTAACAGCTCGCATCTTTCTCCTCTGGCAGCTACATGGTTTCTCTCTGACTCCATCTACTCTCTCTCTATACTCTTTTCCAGCCTGACTGTATTCTGTTAAGCCATTGGCTGAAAGCAGCTTCTTTATTATTCAGTGACAATAAAGCATATTTACAGTATACAGAGGGGAATCCCACATCGGCCTCAGCATGTGATGTGGGAGGTGTTTGTCCACTCCAACTGTGAATCATGTGTTCTCCATCACCTGTAGACCAGGGAATTCCTTGCTCATGGTTACAGACAAGACACTGACTTTGCCCTGGTCTTCATGTTCATGTATACAACAAGGATGTTGCTTCCAAGGGTGTCTAGACACGGTGACATGGCATTGTCATCTACAGGTGTGCTGGAGTTCCTTCATAGCCATCTTGGAGAACCTGCTGCCCGTGAGCCACAGGTTGGACACATCTATGTCTAAAATAATAGGAAAAGATGGTGAAAAAAACTGTGCAAAGCATTCATAAATTTTAGCAAATGGGTGGGTCGAGCTCCTTCCTACGGACCTGTACTTGACCCCCAAAGGTGCTCTTTGTAGATAGAAAAAAATAGGAAATTCGTAATCTCAACATTTTGGAAATACTGGATCACTAAACCCAGCTTTCTGCTCTAGAACTGTAGTCCAGACTCCCAGAGCCCATGAGGGTCTCCTCCTCCTTGCTGGAAGGATGTAGTGGGGCACAGAGGGGTCAAAATTTAGGATGCATGATGTCATCAGAAGTTGCTGAAACATGCAAGTTCAAGCCTCCAGACTTGCCAGTAAGGAGCTGTGTCATTGCTCAGGAGATTTTGATGGGGGTCCCCAGAGGCCACACTTTTAGGAATATTCATTAGAATCCTTTGGAAAAGATGGACTGCTTTTAGTACCTAATTGTGTATTTCTTTTGGCCTATATTTTAATTTCTAGAACTGTGCCACAACGAATGTCAATCACTAAGATTATTTTTGAGATATTCTGGAATTAGTTATTGATTTCAGAGTTCACATTTTGTCTGTCTTTATGGTGGCTTTCTCAAATCCCAGAAAAGGTTCTCTCTCTCTCTCTCTCTCTCTCTCTCTCTCTCTCTCTCTCTCTCTNNNCTCTCTCTCTCTCTCTCTCTCTCTCTCTCTCTCTCTCTCTCTCTCCTCACTCCTCACTCTCTCTGTCTCTCACTCTTGTTCTTGGTCTCTCTTGCTCTCAGCTTGCCTTTAGATTGGGACAGGGTTGTTGCCAAGTTGATAAGAGTGCTGGCCTTCCATGCACAAAGCCAGGGCTGGATCCTTAGCACATGTAAACATCTGTAATCCCAGCACTCTGGAGGTGGGAGCAGGAATGCCAGATGTCCATAGTCATCTTCAGCTAGCCTAGGATGCGAGAGACCTTGTCTTGGGGTGGGGGTGGGATACACAGAAAAGGGAAGAAAGAAAGGAGAAGAAAAAAGCCAGATGAATTCTCTAAAATGAGTCATGGTGTAGGAGGTCTTTCTGTTTATGTGTTGCTTTCATTAATTAATGAATAAAGAAACTGTCTTGGCCTTTTGATAGGGCAGAACTTAGGTAAGCGGGGAAAATATAACTGAATGTTGGGAGGAAGAAAGCAGAGACAGAGAGAGCTGCCATGGAGCCGCCAGAGTCAGACATGCTGAATCTTTCCTGGTANTTTTAATTAATACAATTTCTGTGTGGTTATTTTGGGGCTAAGCTAGCCAGGTGGACGAACAAGCAGGCCTTTCCTGTAACAGAGTCAAAATAAAATAGGCCTTGTTGTTTCTAACAGAGTTTATTTTGAGTTTCCCTTGGAAGTTATTCTCCAATTTTCCCAGCTCATTGAGGGTGGGTCTCCAAAGTACATAAAAGGTATCAGAACCCAAAGAGTTACAACAAAATGTCTAGGGTCCCAGAGATGGTCTTGATGCTTCCCACACTGTGGGGAGAATTAACAGCCTGTGGCCTGAACATCTCTGTCCTACAGCAGACTACAAGGCAACACTTGATCTATGCTGAGGCATGGTCTTCAATTCAGCTCGTCCTGGGTACAGCCAGATAAGATTTTGCATCTGGTTACAATTATCCTTTAGTGACTAGACCTTCTGTTAGTTCTGCATTACCATAACACGTACCTCAATCACACAGAGAAAGGGTCCCTCTTGGCTCACAGTTTCAGAGACTCCAGTCTGTTGCTGATGGACCTCATCACTTTGGTCCTGTATTGAGGCCATGCATCGCGGCAGAACACACGGTGGAACCCACTCATTTCTTGGCCAGGAAGCACAGGAGAACGCAGGGAAGAGCTTGGGGTTCCCACTCTCCCCTTCTATGCCAGACCTCCCAGTAGCCTAAAGATCCCCCGCTAGGCCCTGTCCCTTGCAGGTTCCACTACCTCCTGCTAGTGTCAAGATGGAGACCATGACTTTAACAGATGGGCCTTTGTGTGACACTCAAGATGCAAGCTGTAGTTCACCCCAAGCTGGGGCCACTGACCTGAGTGTTTACTTATCAAACGAGAAAGACCAGGAAGCCTTCGTTCTGCCCTGCATTGAGTCTGGAAATCAGAAGTTTCACCAGTTGCCCTCACTGACTTAGATGGACCCAAGGGACTCATTTACCTTCTGCCCATGTGCCCACGGCTGCGACAGGTACCTACAGGGGACAGGCGCTGGGCTGAGGCCATGGTGCCAACATTGAGCCTCCTACTCTCGACCCACAAACAACCCAACAAACCTATTCATGGCCGCTTATCTTAGAAAGCCCAGCTACGTAGTATTTGTCCCTGAGAACAGCAGTTCTTGGCCTAACTGTACATCAAATCACTGAGAAGGCTTCAGCAGCTACACATGTGGCCTGTGGATGTGGTTCAATTGTAGAGTTCTCGGCTAACGTGCCTAATTAGGCCCTGGGTTTGATTCCCAGCATGGCATAAAACTGACCATGGTAGGTACACCTATAATCCCAGTGTTTGGGGAGGTGAAGGTAGGAGGATTAGAAATCTAAGGTCACCCTTGGCTATATGAGGTGTTTAAGGCCAGCCTAGACTAAAGGTGACTATCTCAAACTAGCCCCCCTACTCCGAGCCCAGAGATCCCGAGTCAGTTAGCACAGGGTACAACCTGTGTACTTCAGTATTTTCCAGAGCTTCCCAGATAATTCCAAAGTCCGGTCAGGGTCAAAAATTATTAACCTTGAACAAAAGAGTTTGACTTTACAATCTCGGTTTCTGTAGACCAAACAGCAATCCTCATACCCCAAACACCTCTGGGCTTCAGGAACAGAACGCTGTAGAGATGTTCCATCTGCTCATTCTCTTAAAGAGAGCTGCAGAGGCCGAAGGAGCGCGCCCTAGTGGGCGGCATCAGGCCACCTCAAAGACCTCTTTGCTCGCCATTCTCCTCATCCCTGCTCTGGCTCTAGTGAGGAATGAACTGACTGAAACAGAGCAGGTGACCTCCTAGCAGAGAGCAAACACCCCGGGTAGTCATCTGGTGCCCTTGAAGTGTGCCTTTCCCGGGACAAATGACCAGGGCAGCTAAACATTAAAAGCAAATAAATTACTAATAAAGAACTTAAAAAAAATAGCAAGCATTAAACGAGATTTGGCTTTCATTGCTCCCTGTATCCATCCTGGGAGTGGTTTTAGGAAAATGATCCCCAGGCGGGCACAGGGTGGCCTGGGCAGACCCCAGCGGCCCCCTGGAGGAGCATGGCTAGCCTCTGTGGCCTGGCTGTTATTGCAGCTGGTTGGCGCCCAGCCACTGTCGTTCTGGCGTGGGAGTGCTGGGCCGGCCCCTTTGCTGGCCTGTTTCTTGCGCACACGTAGCCCTTATATAAATAAGGTTTTATTAAATGCCAAGTCAGTTCTCATTAACAAAGAAAGAGGAAAAATTTCAGTAAACCACTGTGACAGCACCTGCCCCTGCTGGGTACAGAGCAAGGGTGGGGGAGGGTGGGAGCAACCTCCAGACCTGGGAATCTGTGGAGCCGAGGGAACCTAGTGAGAGTTAGCACCAACTGGGACCAGCTGTGTTTTTCCTCTGTCCTTTGGAGGTCAGAACTGAATGTTGTCATCTTCAAATAATCCAAATGCAGTTCTCCACCCGACCCACTCCCAGAGTCACACACACACACACACACACACACACAGAGTTTGCACGCGTTCTCTTTCATGAACCCATGTACGCACACATGGCTGGTGACCTAGGTGGGTGGGGAAGCACACAACAAATCAGGGGGCTGGATTTTCTCCAAGGTGTAGCCTCTCTTGGTTTCACCCCCAACTCCGAAGCCTGAAGACTTTCTTCATCTTCACCTGGGGCTTTTCAGGCTAACAGCTGGCAACTCGAAACCCAAAAGCTCAGAGCTGAGCCCAGGGCATCGTTACTGCCAGCATACCTGGAATGTTCGCACCTCATTTAAAAAAAAACCTCCCGCGTCACTTTAGTACTTCAGTCAGTTTCGGGTGAGGGGTTGGGCGCTTTCCCATCTGATCTGGCCCAGGTTGCGCATGCCCATTCCGTCTCTCCTACATCCATCCCGTTTTCTGGCCCCCAACCCCCAGCCTTCCTGTTTTCTCTCTCGCTCTGATGCGCTGCTTTGAAATCTTGCTGAGAAGCAAGTCTGTCCCTGCAGCTTTGAATGTTTATTTGTGGAACTTAAGGTGGGCAATAAGACCTGCCATTCGGCCGGCCAGCCGGGAAATCTGAGTTTCCTCCCTTCTCCCTTCTCCATGGCTGTGTGTGGAGGAGGAAAGCTGCCTTTGGAGTTCACAGTTTCCCCTCTGTAAATGTTCCTGCTGTTGTACAATTTGGCTTTTTCTCCCCTCTCCCTCGACCTCTATGCTGCTGTGACTTTTGCTTTTCTGACTCCGTTGTACTGGTGTCCCTGTGACTGTGGCCTGGCTGAACACTTAGTTCCTGAGAAGAAAAGACCCAGTCTTTGGGGTCCTGACTATATGCTCCTGTCCGCGTCCGCTTCCGCTTCACTCTTGGCTCTGCTCTCTGAATTCCTGAGTCACCGGGAATAAACGGGTGGACTGCCTATCGCTGGCCGTGCTTTCTGCTCCCTGGGGTCCCTGGCTGCAGTTTGTTAAATTTCAACTATATGTTCCAATTTTCAAGTGCCTTTTTGCTACCTACAATTCTCTAAGGAAACCCCACATCTCCTGGGTTTTACAGTAACGTCTCATTAGTGACTTTACCTCCATGACCCCCCATCCCCACTGCTGTGTTTCTATAACTTTCTCCTACTTTAGGAAGAAAGAAATCGAAGCACAGTGCAAGCAACTGTGTGGGGGGGTGTCTGTGGGGGTGTGTGTGAGGGGTGGCAGGCAGAAACAAAACTCATCCAGAAATGGGGTTTTAAAAACCATGAAGTCACACTAGGTGTATCTGGTTTACAGCGTTTATCTACATCTACCAAATCAGTGGTTATTGGGGAGTCCCCTCGGCAAACAATAGAGAAGACCCACCCTTCTCAATAGAGAAGAACAGAGGCTTTTTTTTTGCTCTTTTTTAAACACACACACACACATTAGGCTGATTGTCTCATCATTTGTCTGTCTTGATTTCTTCTAGGCTCCAGCTGTATACAATAGGCTAGAACTTGTTTTCTTGACAGGCCAGATGCAACTTTATCGATTGAGGAAGAAAGAATTCATGACTGGTCAAAGATAAAGTGACTTGGGACAGAAGCCAGCCCCTGGGAAGGGTGCTAGCTCAGGTGACGGGCCTGGCGTCCCTGCCTGTGTTCAGTCAGTATAGGTCACCTACTTACAATATGTTACCCACATGTTAGATAACAGGTTTTCTCCGGTGTAGATTGACTCTCAGGAGGATTTTGGCTCCTGATACTTCAGCTTTCTGCACAACAGAGGCTCTGAACTGTTTTTATGGATTAGGATCATGTTTGAGAATCTGACACCAGCTCTAAGCCTTTCCCTAGAGAATGCAAGTTCCCACAGATGCGATGGTGTGGGGACTCATAGGGCCACTGAAGCCAGACCCCAGGTTAAAATCCCTTGCAATGAAATGTCTTCCTACCTACCACTAATACAAAAATACCCCAGTGGGTCTCATATGCAAAACAAAGATGATGTTGTTCCCAAGAGTTAAAAGCACGCTAAAATTTGAAATGGGAGCATGGATAACAGAGGTCTGTTTCTCCCAGAAGCACTTACATGAATGCATGTGCACACCGAATCTATTACACATAGGCCAAGATCCCTCAGGACAGTGACAGGACCACATGACCCGCATGTGTCAGACAGGGCAGACACCAAGGGCAGTGACACTGTCTGTGTTTGGGCACAGGAGGGACTTACAGTTAAAACCCAGCTGCACAAGGCAGAAAACTCACTTCCACGTTACAAAATTAGAACGCCAACAGAATTCATTCATAAGGTAGACCCCATGTCACAATAACCCAGAGCTCAGGGGTGACAGATAGATAATCCCAACAGATGTGACTCTCCCATCTGGGATCCAGGACAGTTTTTAGCTGTGTCATGAGCATCTCAGCACCAAGGCAGCCTCACTCTGGCTGACTCCCAGGACCCTGACCTGTTGCCTGCAGCCTGGCCTCAGCACCAGCCAGGTATTTCTTTCTCCTGGGTAGAGGCATGATTGCAGAAAGCTATGCTGGTCACTGGCATTGACCTTGGCTCTTTTCATAATGCCTCAGCATTGGCTCTTGACTATGGTCACCTGTTGGCACACACAAGCATCCCCTCTTGGCCCAGAGACTGATTTCTGGCTATGGGTTGACACCCAACTTGCTGTTGTTGATAGAGGGCTTTTTCTTTCTCATTCATGAAGTTGACAATATGGCCCAATCTATACATGTAGATTGGATAAAATTCATATTAGAGAAAAGATAGGAAATACACTCTGAAAAAAAACACATTTTGTTTATACCACAGTTAAGTCATGGGCTGTGGAGCTAAGCCAGTCAGTGATATGTTTAGCCCACAAATATGAGGGCTTGTGTTCTATACCTAGAACCTGTGTAAAAGAGCCAGATATGATGATACATGCTTATAAATCCCTGCACTAGGAAGACAGAGAAAAGTGTATTTTTAGGGCTCCCTGGCCAGACAGTCTAGCATACTTAGCAAGCTCCAAACCGGTTCAAGACCCTGTCTCAAATTTTAAAATTAATTAATTAATTAATGAAAGGGTGAATGGTGCCTGAGGAATGACCCCTGAGGTTGTTCTCTGGCCTGTACATACATGCATGCCTGCGCTCACACACACATACACACACACAGAATGGGAGGGTGGCGGAAGAGAATACGATCTGCTCTGCAGTGTTCCCTCAGCTCCTTCCTCAGACCCCAATGACCAAAGGAAGCTCTATCTCACAAAATGACCTTTCACCGCCCCCTGGGTTCCAAGTTCAGCTTTGCTTTCATCAGAAACAGACACTAGGACAGAAGTCAGAAGTTGTCAGGAGGGGACGCGCAACAAGGAAGTTCCTTAACTCTGTCTGTTCGTATACCCCAGAGCCTACCCTCTGCCTCAGACCTTTAGACACCATTCCTTCCAGTGCCGGGAGACGGCACGTCTGGATGACCTCTCCCAGTAGAGACAGTTTGGCATGTCCCCCACCCTCCTGTGACTGAGTCCGAATTCTCCACTCATGACGCATTTCCTAGCACGCAGGGCGCTTCTCCTGGTTGCCCCCTCAGCACCAAAGCAGCTTCCTCTCTTTTTATCCCATGCTTAACAACTGTCAGGCTGCAACAAACATGCTTTAAATCCACAGTCTTCCAGTTGCCTAGCAACAACTTCCCTCCCGGATAAATCTGGGCTTCCTGTAGCAGCTGCTGGGAAAGGAACCTAACAGCCTGGGGCTGTCTGTCCATGGCTTCACTTGCCCTTAACTTCTGGCCTAGATGCTTTCAAGACAGGCTACCCACCCCTGAATTCAGAATCGTTCAGTGGCTCCCAGAAACCATGTTATTCTCATAACAGCATTTTTTAAGCTGATGCTACCTAACCACTCATGTGCTGAGTATATCTTCAACTTAGAAATGAATATTGGTTCCAGATTGGCTCCTTTGGGTTAGGAAAACACCATCAACCACAGGGGTCACTCCTCTTCTGTGCTGATGGAGTTACTGCTACTGAGTCAGTAAATATCATCAGGATGTTTAGGATAAAGAGCTGATAATGCTTTTATTTCACATTGGTACACAGATTGCATATTCTAAGGGAAAAGAATGTATTTTGTCCTCCTAGAATCTTTTGTTTAAATATTTATTTATTTATGTATACAGTGTTCTGCCTACTGTATAAATAAATAAATAGATAGATAAATAAATAAATAAATAAATAAATAAGTAAATGTAGGCCTGTAGGCCAGAAGAGGGGACCAGACCTCATTACAGATGGTTGTGAGCCACGATGTGGTTGCTGGGAATTGAACTCAGGACCTCTGGAAGAGTAGCCAGTGTTCTTAACTGCTGAGCCACCTCTCCAGCCCCTGTTCTCCTAGAATCTTTTTTTAAAATATTTATTTTTATATTTTATGTACATTGGTGTTTTGCCATAGTGTTGGGTCTCCTGGAACTAGAATTACAGACATTTGTGAGCTGCCATGTGGGAACTGAACCCCGGTCCTCTGGAAGAGGAGTCAGTCCTCCTGTCCTCCTAGAATCTTAACAGAGAGGTCTCAGGAGCCCCTGATGAGGACTTTATATCCCTTAAGTAAGGGTTCGCTGATCAAGGGCCACTTAGACCAACCACAGTTAATAAAGACATGCACTGCCACAAACCCTATCTGCATAACCAGTCTTCCTTAAGAAGTCAAATTTGGCCTTAACCTCAATTTATCAGTCCCAAACCCAATTATGACATGAAATTATTTGTCAATGAAAATATTAAGAGAACTTGCTGATACAGGAGTCTGGGATGTGCGGCATAGTATTAATTGCCATTTTGGTTCCTGACCCATTTTTCTAGAAATGTTTCCACACTTCCATTCAAATAAAGTTGCAGCCTCTTCTGGCTCTTTTGGCAGGAACAGGTCTTATGAATTGGAATTGATAATGGGGAAAGAATTCAAGGAAGAAGTGAGCCCTAGGGAAATTATTTTATAATTTATAGCTGTGGGGGCTGGAGAGATGGCTCAGAGGTTAAGAGCATTGCCTGCTCTTCCA
>LOJH01006007.1:56165-66614 GCA_001685095.1 Ellobius talpinus | reverse complement strand
GGATTCTGGGAGAGGGTGTTTCTTTAGGTCCCTTGAGGTATCCTTGCTCAGTCCTGGGACTTCCTGGAGACTGGTGTGGTAATAGCTAAAACTCTGCCTCTGGACCTTGTAAGTCCTGACTCTGGGTGCCCGAAAGAGGCAAGGGTAGATGGTACTTTTGTGACACTCACTTCATGGTATGCAGAGGGAACAAATTCTAGACTATTACATGGCTAAGGAAGGTAACAGGAAATCTGGAATCTGTTGTGTAGAAGGTGGTGTTTGGTAGGAGATATGTATTGATAAGTTTATGGAGAGTATCACACTCATGTGAGACACATGCACGTAGATCTACTGGGTGCAGAAGAAATACTGGGTGGAGCTGGAGGGTGCCAAGTATCTCTCGGAAGAGATATAATTCTAGAAACATCTACATGAAATACTTTAAGGTAGTTATTAAAGCCAACCCTCCCTCCCTTCCTTTCTACTTTCCTTCCTTTTTGTATAGATATAAAGACATCATTGTATAGTATCATAAACTTCTTTCTTCTAGAATATTCTTTATGTTCAGGCTCAAAGAATGATATACTTTCATCTTGGAATTCCACTATTATTTATGGTCTAAGGCTCATGTAAGGATGTCTATTGGAATGTGTTTCAGTCAGAATCCTATAGGCCATAGCTGCAGGAGCACATTTCTGAGAACATTGATCAGCTTCACACAATGACCCTGAAGACTGAACAGCTAATGTAGTGGGGTGGGGTGGTGTGTGTGCAACTTCTGCTCCTCATAGTTGCTTTGACCCAGCTGACTGAGGAGCCATTATTGGAACAGCATCGCATAGGAAAATCCTGTGCAAGATCTGTTCTGTGCTGGTTCCTTTGGCCTTTACCTTGTTAAGTAATACAACTATTTCCCCCCATGTTGTGTAATACAGACCGTTTTCTCCCACATTGCATTGATCGGAACTAGGTTCACGGCCCTACCTGACTTGGGTACCAAGTCAAGGCGGAGGTACCAATGGTCAGTCTGTGAATACCGCTTTCTGTCACAGATGACACACAGTGCCCTGCTGGTGCACACTTTCTGAGAGATTGCACAGTGTTGGGCCAAGAGCGAGGGGAAATGACTGAAGCTTGGCTTCCTCATCATCAAGCGGTCCTTGTCCCTCTCACACTAGACTGTCCAAACTTTCTTAGCATCTAGAAAATAAGATGTTGACTGAATGAGTCCCCCTGCCCATGGTCTTGACAATGTAGTCATCTGCCTAGAGATGGCTTGTGCCACCTGGAGTTGACCAGGTACTAGCTGTGACAGATTCCTGCATTTTACTAACCTATAGCATAGCCCTTGCATTTTAAAAGGGATTATATTTTTCCCCTCCTCTTCTTTTTTCTCTGCATAGCTCTGGTTGACCTAGAATTGTCTATATAGACCAGGCTTGCCTCACCAGAGCTCCACCTGCCTCTGCCTCCTGAGTGCTGAGATTATAGGTGTGCATCACTACTGCCTGGTTAGAAGGATTGTCTTTAAACTCTCTCATAGGGAGACTCCTGCCCTGTTTGTAGTGAGGGTGTGGGCTTCATTTATAATTAGACAGCCCAGACCCAAATTCTAATCCTCTGCTTTCTCCTATGTGATTTTTATTTAGTTAGTTTTTGGGTATTATTTATTTATTTATTTATTGACAGGGTCTCATTATGTAGCTCCGACTGTCCTAGAACTTGCTATATAGGCTGGATTCCAACTCAGAGATCCAGCTGCCTCTGCCTCCCAATTGCTGATATTAAAGGAATGTGCCACCATGCCCAGCTCTCTATGCAATTTTGAACTGGCTACTTATTCTTCTTGAGCTTCAGTGTTCTCATTTATAGAGCAGGTGGTTAGATACAGGCATACAAATGCCATCTTTTCTGGGCTATCAAGGGTTATTTTATTATTCAGTTATTTTAGTTTCCTGAGGGTGCGATAACAGATTCTTATAGCTGGGTGACTTAAATACATTTGTGGAAAGTGGAAGTCTGGAATGAAGGTGTTTGCAGGGGTGACTTTCCCGGAGACTCCAGCCCTTATTCCCCTGGCTTCCCCTCTTCTGGCTTCCTGCTTTCACCTCCCCATGACAGTCTACTCTGTATGTGTTCAGATTTCCTTCACCTTCTGGGGATAATTACTAGATTAGGACCCACCCCCATTCCGTTGTGCCTCTTTTTACACAGGCTTTAGCTATAAAGACCCTCTTTCTAAATGGGGTCCCAGTTGAAGGTATTTGGAGCTTAGGCTGGGAATCTGTCTTCTTGGGGAACTACATTCTACCCACTCCAATAGCACAGCAAAACACCAGCAGAGTGCTTCTGTTACAGTACGCCAGGAGGGAGTTTCCTTTGCTTCTCAGAGGAGAATGTTTGGGAAAGCCTTCATGGAACTTTTGAACCAAAATTTGCTGTCCTTGTAAGCCTCTGAGGTTATTGTGTCAATCAAACCAGAGTGATTTCTGTTGTCCTTTGGTGATACACAGCTTTTAGCTATGGCTGCACACCCTTCTGGGGTGTATATGAGAGCTGTCATGCATTTCTATTACAGAATATGCCCAGCATTTGGATTTCAAGTGACGATAGCCCAGTGCTGTCATGGTTTCCTTCGGGCACTTTTGTCTTGCTTAACGATGCAAAACAGAAAATGCACACAAATGGTTCCTCAAAATGAGGCCTATCGTTATTGCCTCTTTTACCTCCAGGGCCTCATACTGCAGAAGCTTATTCACTGCAAAGCAATGAGGCCTCTAAATCTCCCGCCTTCATATTTTCTATTCCATATTACAGTCGAACATGGTGAAATTAATTGTGGCCAAGGCAGAGATGACAGGAAAAACCTATAATGGTTTATCCTATTTTGTAGGCTTTGTGAGGGCTGTAAATTTAAGGCATATAGGAATTGTATTTATTCTTCAGGTTCTCCAGATTTGTTACGTTCCTTTTTCTCCATGGGGAAAGGGTCTTCTGGATAATGGGGAAGGGGTCACTCCGTGTTGAAGAAGAATGCAGCCAAGGAGATGCTCCCGGTGTTGCAGACCCCTGTAGAGCCAACTCTCCTAAGCTTCTTTAGTTTCATGGCTGCTAATAACTGAATTATTGATGCCGGCGTGCTGCTGGTTAGAGCTGCATCTGAGACAGCCTCTCCTCTTACATCAGCTCTTTGATAGCAGCGATTGTCGGAATCACATTTCATATGGAGAAGTCATAAACTGGATGGGGTAAGTGTGTGTGTGTGTGGTATACACATGCTCTTAGGAGGGAGGCCTCTGACCGTGTGACTGTCTGTTTGAGAGAACCCTTTGTCTGAACCTTGTGATGCAAAAATTTACATCCTGGGATGGGAGCAAGATCATTGCTATTACACTAATACCCAGAGAGTCCACAGCTCCTCTTGACATGGAATTGCTCCTTTCGCAGTCCATTTGGACAGTGAAGCTGTCAGAGACTGAAGTTCTTTGAAATCACCCATACTTAGAGATGTGGAGAAGTTGTTTTAGCTACTGGACCGTGTGAACAGGAACAGGGCATTGTGGCTGCGGTCTTTTGTTGTTGTTTCTTGCTTGTTTGTTTTTAAGACAGGGTCTCACTAGGTAGCTTTTGCTGGCCTAGACACAGTATGTAGACCAGGTTAGCCTTGAACACAGAGATGCACCTGCCTCTGCCTCCCATGTGCTGGGATTAAAGGTGTGGGCCACAAGCCCAGGTCATGTGCCTGACATGAATTCATGGTCAGAAAGCAAAAATCATGAGCAGAATTAACACAGAGACAACACGCACACTGGTCTAACAAGTCCTTGTTACACTGTAACTCACAGGCTTCAGACTTCCTGACAGTGACCCACCGAGGCACATTTGCATGTTCATACAGAAATTCATATATGAATGGTTCATAGCATCAGCTCTCATACTCACTCCAAAGTAAAAGTGTCCATTGTTTTATGAATGGATAGATAATATCATAAAATAATATTGTTATATGAATACTAAATGTGTGGTACATCCATTCAATGGAATGTTACTCAGCCATGCAAAGGAGCAAAACACTGGTACCTATTGAAGATGGGTGTCCTTTGACAGTTGGTAAATGAAGCAAGTCAGTTAGAAAAGACCATGTATTTCTATGATGCTGTTGTGCAGGATGTCCAGAATAGCAAAGGCCATTGAGAAGGAGAGCAAGTGGAGGTTGACTAGAAGTCATGGGATGTGGGAGGAAATGGAGAGTGGCTAGTGGTGGCGTGAGCCTTCCCTCTGGGTTTTGAAACATTATGAAGTGGATTGTGGCTTTGGTTGCATTGAGTTATCTACCTTACATTGTGGAGTTGAATAGTGTATGAATTTTATCTCAATAAATCTGTTTAACAGTCACATTTAAATTGCAGATTAGAATATTGTATAAAACTGAATTAAAAGATATTATTTCAGTTCCTAATATATTTAGATTTATTCTAATCTGTTCCCCTCCATGTCTTTAAAAGTTGCTGAATGTGACCCATCATATAGAATTCATAATCCACATTTTTATAAATTTTTCTCCTTTTTACAGTTGAAAACTTTAGTTTTAGGGCATCAGGATGGCAAGCCTACTCAGTTTATTAGTGGTTGATTTGAGACAATAGCTGGGACCTTCTGATTCTCATTTCTCTGTGTTCTTCAACTTGGGACAAATGTTGGACTCTGTAAAGGTCTTGCCAGTGAAGGCTCAGGAGATGTTTTGTCAGAAAGACCTGGTTTTGATTTTTTTTTGGTTCTACATAAAACAAACCTAGAGTGGTAGCAAGCATTTATGATCTCAGTACGGGGGGAGGAGGAAGCAGGAAGATTCCAGGGAGCTCATTGGACTACCTGGCAAGGTCAGGGTCACTGAGAAATTTGCATAAATGGTGGAGACATCTCCTTCAGATGTGAACTGAACTCCTTCTCATGGTGCCTGAGGTATTTAGGGAAGTTCCAGACATGTAAGGACTGGCTGGCTTATCATGGAGCACAGCGCCCCATATAGCACAGCATGTGGCTCACTTATATGGGATGCACATTTGTTTATTTTTTTAGGCAGAGGTACTATTTTCTTGGCATTTTATAGTAATAATACTCAACATTCTTAACTGCCTTCTGTTTAGATGACAGGTGTCTAGCTCTTAAACGGAAAGTCAAATTTGGTATATGGAGTGATAAGAAATTAGAGGGTATACATGAGGAAGAGGGAGAAAATAAACATTGGTTTTGCCTGAAGCTCCAGTGGTATCAGTTAATTGTGCCTTGGATAGAGATACAAAGAAAAGAACATTTTAACCGTATTACAGGATGGGGCTGAGGCTGGTTCTTGGGAGCAGACAGAGTGTGGTATAGTAAAAAGTTCTGGGTTATCCAGGTGTGTGTGTGTATGTGTGTGTGTGTGTGTGTGTTTGTGTGTGGTGTGAATAGAAGAGAATTTGCTTCTAGGAATTAGAACTGGTTTTGACCTGGCCCTCTTCTAGAACTTGTTTTGACCTGGCCCTCTTCTACTGTATGAGAGGCCATATTATGGCCAAATGGCTAGGCTAAGACTGGTTTGTTTACCCCAGTGTCTCTTTCTCCTTTTCTCCTTCCTTCCTTCTGTTTTTCTTTCTAGCTTTTTTTTTTTTTNTTTGGTCAAAGTCAAGTTGACATGTGCTGGGGCAGCTGAGAAGAGGGAACCACAATTGAGAAGATGCCTCCATAAGATTGGCCTGTGGGAAGCCTATGGGACATATTCTTGATTAATGATTAATGTGGAAGGGCCCTACCCATTGTGTGCAGTTCTCTCCCTGGGCAAGTAGTCCTGGGTGTATCAGAAAGCAAACTCAACAAGCCAGAGGGAACAAACCAGTAAGTAGCACTCCTCCATGGCCTCTGTTTCACTTCCTGCCTCCAGGTTCCCACCTTGACTTCCCCGCTCTGACTTCCCTCAGTGATGGCCTTTCACCTGGAAGTGTAAGGTGAAATGAACACATTCCTCCCCCAGTTACTCATGGCCATGGACTTTATCACACCAGTAGAAGACTAATGGACACACTTAGCATTTGGGAAACCTTCTGCCTTTATAGTTTTATAAATAAGTATTTGCTTGCTCTTGCAGGAGCATTTCTTTTTCTTTTTTTTATTGTGCTATACATTTTTCTCCACTCCACTCACTTCCTCCCCTCACCCCTTCTACCCTCTTCTGTGATCCATGCTCCCAGTTTACTCAGGAGATCTTGTCTTTTTCTCCTTCCTATTTAGATCCATTTATGTCTCTTAGGGTTCTCTGTTGTCTGAGTTCTCTGGGATTGTGAATTGAAGGCTGTTTTTTCTTTGCTTTATGTCTAAAAGCCACTTAAGAGTGAGTACATATGATATTTGTCTTTCTGGGTCTGGGTTACCTCACTCAGTATGGTTTTTTGTAGATCTACCCATTTGCTCTGCAGGAGCATTTCATTTCCCACAGTGGATTGGGTGTTTCTGTTCTTGACTCCATTATGAGTATAGTACTGGTAACAGGCCCACCACCTTTGCTTGGTTAGGTTTGAGCTGAGGTTTGTAAGTGGGGTGGAGAGAGAAGGACTGGGCCTCTTCCACAGGTCTGTCACGCAGCAAGATCTCCTCCCGAACTAAGAGGGAAAGCCACCATTGTCTGGTTTTCATAATTGCTGTTCCATGAGGTTCCTGTTAGGTGGTGACCTCCTCCTCCAGTGGAGGATCGATGTCTCCCACATCTGACTGATTGAAAGGGCTGGGACAGGAGTGTACTGAAGGGATAAAGGCAGCGAATACAAACAATTAATGACTAAAACAACAGCACTCTGATTAAAAGTTGTGGGCCCAATCAAGGTGTGTGGCCTTCTTCGAACTCCCAATATGTCAGAACAGCCCTTAACTCAGTGTTGACCTTTGGATCAAGTCCTTGCTCCTCCACGGGCTCCTCATTTACCTGTGGAAACACTAGCATCTGCTTCATCCTCTGACAACGACAATAGCCATGTGCCGGCCCAAGGGTGATGGGCTGCTGAGAAGAAGGTCGTGAATGCTACTAGCCATTGATCCATATCACGTCCTCAACGAATAAGAGCTATTTTATCACTGGGTGGTAGAAACTTGCTCCCGTTTTGCAGATGAGAAATCTAAGGCTTAAGCAAATTCCGCCCCAGCTGGAGGTCTGCAGCTGCACTGTGGTGCGGGCTCAGACTGAGATAGGGCTGGATGACTCTGGCTGCCATGTTCGGACCTCTGCACTCTCCTCACCTATACTCTGAGGACAGTTAAGAGGTCATCTGTACAGAAAGGACTGTGTTAAGGGCTTAGACCTACCTGGGCTTCCATTTGGGATTCCGAGATCTTTTCTTGAAGGAAGCTGGCTCATCTCAGTGTTTGCCTGTGTAAGTGTGGAACTCTCAAGCTCTTGCCCTTCACCTTCCCTGTCCCCTAACCTAGAGTGATTGAGGCCAAAGAGATGTTTTCCATCTGTGTCACCTGTCCCAATTGCTGTTACTCAGGAGACTCAGTGTGTGCTTGCCTTTTCTTCTCAGTGTCAGTGATTACAATCTCTCATAACAGATAAAGGCCCGCTCCCCATTCTGATGCTTGCAGACACTCCCAGACTTCCCTGAAGCTGGAGAATATGCACGCTCAGTACCAGATTGATTCCAGGCCTTCCTTGCCTGTCTCCTAGACATGGAGGATTCCCATTTTATCAGGATTGTGGGTCACCATGTGCGATGATTCGGGTCTTGTAATCAGCCGGATGTGAAACAACAGCAAACCAAGTAGCAAACCCAGAATGAGCCTCCGAGGACCATCAGCCTTGACTAGGACCTCCTGGGCTCCAGGGAGGCTGGAGATGGGACCTGAGGGCTCTGTGGTTTGTAAGTCTGCAGATAGCTAATGGGGCTTTGGTCTGGTGACTGTAGGAGCTTTGGCCTCTGTGTAGTAGTAGTAATAGCAATTTAAAGGAGACTCATTACCGGAGCAGTTATTGCTTTTGTTCAGAATGGCTCATCCCAGTCAGGCCCTATTAAATACAACAATTTAACTGACACTTAGTGTCTTTACGGGGATGAATTATCCTTTGGCCTAGTCACCTCCACTTTGAAATTTGATCATTGGTACAGCATGGGGAGAGCTGTTCAGGCTGATGCTCTGGCTCCGGTAGGCCCACCACAGTAGTTCATTCAGCACACATATAATGGGACCGCCTCTGCACATGACACTGAGTGGGGCTCTCATTTCTGATGAAGATGAAGCCAGTCTGGACCTTGTCACTGAGTTCACTGAATGGGATTCACATTCAGAAAACACTGGTTGGCACCTACCACGGGTAAAAGCTGTGCTTGGTGTTGCCCAAGAAGATGGTGGCAGCTCATTGCTGTTCATGGACTGTGCAGTCTTTATGGAATAGAGAGAGGCATGAGGTGAGTTGCCTGGGTCCAGCCTGGAAATGAGCACACATCATAAGGGACACTGGGAATGCAGGAGAAAAAAGGGGTGGTTGGACTGGGGGAGCTTTGTTGTGTAGGTGACATTCGTGCCCCTTGAAGGATGTCATCTGTTGTGATGGTGGGGAAAGGTAAAGAGGCCAGGGGCTGGCAGAAGAGAGGTGACTGAGACCTAGGTAAAGAGGACAGGGGCTGGCAGAAGAGAGGTGACTGAGACCTAGGTGAAGTAGGCGCAGTGTGAGGACTGTGCTCCCCTGGAGCTCTGCACCAGATGTGCAGGCCTGAGGGACAGCTGGCTTTTGAAGAGCTGGAACTAGTTTGCCCAGCTCTTGAGGGCCGAGTGCTCTAGCCGTTCTGTGTGGAGCAGGCTGCAAAAGCAGATTACGTTAGGAGGGAGCTTGGAGCAAGACGGGAAGGGATCATATTCCCCAGACTCGAACATTAGTGGGTAGAAGTCTGATTCTCCACATGTCAATATCTGTCATATTGCTAACTCTCAAGTGAGGATGACATTCAGAAAGATCCTGGGAAGAATTCTCTCAGCAGTGAGCTTCACACAGCCACAACTGGGCAGTTCTTTTAGGAAATGGCTCTTTTAATTTAGTAATTGGAGAAAATGGTTTCTTCTAAACTCTCTGCCTGTGTTGAGTTACTGTATGTCAGTTCTGCAATAGCTATCACCTTCATTAAAATTCTAAGAGAATGACATTGATTTACACCCTCATTGTTGCTCATTTGGAAAATAGATTTAGACAGAAAGAAAATAAAAATCAACTAGTAATTTTGCCACTTAGTAAGAGTTTGGTGGGTTGCCCTTTTTGTCGTGTTTGACATGCGTATGAATGTGTATGTAGTTTCTGTCGTCCATTATCCAGTTTGCATAAAGTGAGCCCTGTTCTGTTTATGAAAACATTTCTAACTGGTGATTTGGTTCGGTAGTACACTCCTTCCCTAGCTGGCACAAAACTCTAGTTGGGATCCCTAGTTTTTTATACACACACACACAGAGAGAGAGAGAGGGAGAGAGAGGGAGAGGAGAGAGGGAGAGAGGAGAGAGAGGAGAGAGAGAGAGTTTTCCCCCAGTCTTCTTGGCAAGTGGAATTCTCAGGTTTCTTTTCTTCAGTTTCTATTGTGAAAATAATTGGTTTTCCAGTTTTTTTTTGACCAGGAGCTCTATTCTCATAGGGGTTCAGTTTTCCATGCCATGTCCAGTGAGTCTCCTGACTGGGTCATCCCTTCTTCCTGGGGGGCACTTTGCCAATTCATCCAAATCAACTTTAATGGCCATATTGAATTCAGCCCAGCCGACATTCTAGAATTTATTTTCTCACTCCCCAGATCTGGGTTTCCCTTCCCCATTTTAGTTGTTATGAGTCGCTGCCATGGTGGCACATTTGACACTTTACCTCGTGGACGCTTAGAGGCATTTCTTCAGGTTCAAAGGGAGTGCAGAAGCCCACATCCACTTGTGCCCCAAGAACCAACTGACTCGCAACAGAGACACACTCAGCACTGAGTCACCTCTTGCGCATCTCTGTGGTCCCTTCAGTGTCTGGAGGGTATCAGAACTGTGTAATTCTTAGCTGTTGCTGTCCCCCACCACCCGCAGGGCGCGGGAGATCTTTCAGGGGCCCCCATGGTCACATGATCTTCACTGGGTGCTTTTTCCCTGGATATCTAGGGTCTCATTGGGTCTTCATCAGCCTCCCTGGCTTGGAGTGTGGAGAATCACATTGCTATCTTCCCTGTTTTAAGATAGTCAGCACAATGTGTTGTACAGTCAGAAATTCAGATGAATAGGCTCCTGAGAGATGACTCCATCATTAAAATGCTGGCCCCGAAAGCATGAGGACCAGAGTTTGATCCCCAGAATCCTTGTAAAAAAGCTTATGCCTGGAATCCCAGAGCTAGGGAAGTAGAGACAGCCTAGCTTAATGGGTAAGCCCCAGACCAAGGAGAGACGGCTCAAAACAAGGCAGGTGACTTTTGGAGATTGTCTTCTAACTTCCAC
>LOJH01006007.1:38813-56107 GCA_001685095.1 Ellobius talpinus | reverse complement strand
AGAGAGAGAGAGAGAGAGAGAGAGAGAGAGAGAGAGAGAGATAAGAAAGACAGAAAGAAGAAAGACAAGATAGACAAATGGCTTTAAATAGATTTTCATCCTGACTTGCTCCTGGCTTATTCAGGTCTGGCCAGGGACCCAAATAGCACACCTAACCCACTGCTTCCAACTTTCTAGTAGAAAAGAATTAGGGCCCACCTAAACTATAAGGTGGCAATTATGCAACAATTCTTAGGCATGCTACAAATTTATTAAGAGCAATGACTTCCTATGCAACAGGGCCAACTTCATTCATGAGTTTTCTGCTGCAGAGCAACCTGGTAGGTTACCATCACATTTTTGTTAGTCAAAGCCATACCCAAGTCCAATTAAGACAGAGTGTGCAATTTCCTGAAGTCAGGATTGAGGTCATAACCTCGACTGCTCAAGAATTCCAAGTGTAATTAATCCATCAAATTATGATTACAAAGAGGAAATACCCTATCAATATCCAGTGTGTTGAGAGGGTGACCTGCCAGGGTGACTGATCGTTCTTCTGAATGGCCACACTCCATCTGAGTAGACTGGGCTTGTGTGTGTAGTATCTCTTCAGTGTGAGCTTGAGTCCCTTGCTGGAATTGGTTGGCATCCCTTCTGGTACCCCTTTTCTGTTTAAATGTGAAGTACATATACAGGCTGCTGTTGCAGGACAGGTTGGGCTCTGTGTCTTCCACGACACCCTCAGCCTTGATTATCCTGCTGAAGTCCAAACTCCTTCATCCAGGAGGACTGGGAGCTTCTGAAAGGTGGGGAGTGTGAGGGCGGGAGGAAAGAGGAGTAGGGATGGAGAGGGAGGGAGAGGAGGGAGAAAAGAGGGAAAAGAGATGGGGCAGGGGAGAGGGGAAGAGAGAAGGGAAGGAAAAGAGAAGAGAGGGGAAATGGAATTGGAGAGAGGGAGGGAGAGAAGAGAGGAGGAAGACAGGGGAGGAGAGAGAAAAAGGAGCAAGGAAGAAGGGGAGGGGAGAGAGCACAAGCATATGAATGTGTTGGTCTTATTTCTTAGGATCTTGCCACATACTGCTTCTTGGATGAATGACTTATCTTCAGTGTCATTGTCCCTATTCTATGGGGTCATGCTTCTGAGATAGATCATCTTAGAGCTTCCCTTTGGCTATAGAGAGTAGGACCTCTGGTTATGGTCCTATTACATTACAGCTATTGATAGAGATAATTCCAACAAAGTAGAAAGTAAAGTGGAAACTGAGTCATTTAAACCCACCCCCTGTGTCCGCTCTAGATGTGACCCAAAAATGGCCTTCTCTCTTCCCATCCTGCTACAGATTGGAGCCAGGGACCTCATAATTCATCCCATTGGAAATTTCTGCCTGCCCCCAGCAGATGGTTTTGTTTAATCCTTTTATTTTCCCCAAACCACACAGCTTTTGCTACCAGAGTTATAAGTGGGGAACTCACCGACTGGGGGAAGAATTGTGTGTCTTGGAGGCCTGTAGGAATGGGACGATATTTTGGACCCACCACTTTCTGGTTGGAGGAACCTGACTTTTCTCAGCCTTGTTTTTTCCATGGAAACCACCAAGGGGATAAAATACTTCTTAGAACTAGGCGGTGATAGTGTATGCATATAATCCCAGCACTCAGGAGACAGAGGCAGATGGATCTCTGTGAGTTCAAGGCCAGCCTGGTCTACAGAGTGAGTTCCAGGACTTACCAGGGCTGTAACACAGAAAAACCCCTGTCTCAAATCAATCAGTCAATCAATCAATCAATCAATCAATCAATCAATCAGTCAATCACCCCCACCCCTCAAGATGCCTTTTAGAGTTGTTCCACATTTTAAATGGGCAGCCTCAGTGACAGCACTCACCTGTATGCCCAGAATGGAGATGGTGGGAACTTCTGGATGTATGTGCCCTGTGCTTTCTGCCCCTCCTACCTGCAGGTCAACTGGGGCCAGCTGCTCCTCTGTGGATACTGAAACTGCTTCCCACACAGAACCTGGCTTTCATAGTCCTTTGGTTATATGATCTTGGGTGAGTTATTTAATGTTTGTTTCCTCCTGGGTCCCCTTGGCACTCTTTCCTTTCTCCTTCCTACGGTGGAATTGTGTGAATTTAGCATTCAGCATGGGGACAGTGCTAGGCTGTTGGGTTAAATCTCCCCATACCCATCAAGTCTGACCTCACTTCTGGGCAGTTCTGCTCCGCCACAGCTGGCAACAGTCCCTTCTTTCGTAGGAAGCAGTTTCTGATGTTGCTGCCATCTCTAGTTGAAGTGCTGTGCCCATTCCATAATAGGGCTTGATTAGGCTCCCTCTGTCTTCAACCACACACGATTCTCTGACTCTCCCAATCCACGGGGAGAAAGTTAACAATTCTAATTCCAAGAGCTTTGGGAAGCTCCGGGAAGACCCACCCACTCAGCAGGCATTATTTATTTATGCTTTAATCTTTGTAGATTACTCTAAAGTTGCTTGATGCTCTCCAGAAAGCCCCCCCCAGTAAATGGAAGTTGTGCGTGCACCCAGAGTAATTAATGCACTTTCTACTAGTGAGGGAACATGTAATTTGCAGGAATGTGTGTCAAGACCCACCCTGCTAAATTTATACCCTGTAATTTGCAACGTTCGCTGGCACCAAATCGGCAGAGCAGTGAGACGAACTTACCTGCTTCACAATTATATCTGCTGGCTGGTGTTGCAGGGTTGAGTAACTGGGGAGAGAGGAGATTTCAATCACTTAAGTAAATGAGCAGTGGCTCCCTAGGGCCCATCTGAGATGGCCCTCTGGTAAGAAGGCTGGTTAATCATGTTTCCTTTGTGCAAAGTTGAGAGCAGATGAGGGCGAGCAAGGGAAGATGAGAGGCTTGGGTCCTGAGGCTTCCCTGGGTGTGGAGGAACCTTGGACTTGAGAAGGAGTTTCTGTTGCTGTCTCCCCTCAGACAGCCTCCAGGAAAGGCACACATGGGGCTAATCTAACAGAAGTGGTTTAATGGACTGTTTTATGAGCTGCATTGGCCCTCATCACTGGCTTTGGGGAGAATCTTGCTGGTTTTAAAACTGGAAGTCACTTTACTGTTTCTGCAGACCAGTGATTTCTGTAAAATCCTTGTTAATTTTATTGGTGGGAGAACCTCTGCAAGAATCTTTGCAGGCTGAAGTGCCACAGCCTTCTGGCTCTGTCGGGTGCTGGGAAGATGCTGTAAACCAGGGCATGGCAGCTCATGCCTGAACGCCCAGCATTCTGGAGGCCGAGGCAAGAGGATTTCGAGTTCTAGGTCACAAAGGGCTGCACAGCAAGACCCTGTTTCAAAATAAAACAAAACCAGAAACAAAAGAAAACAAAACGTATGAAGGTATGGGATGGCTGGGGGTTGCCCAATAAAAGAATCCAGTAGAAGATGTAATGAAGGTTAGGTAGCCCCGGCTCTGAAAAGTCAGTTTCCTCCGTGTGACCTTAGGTTGGCTACTGAGCCTTGTAAGTGGCTTTTTCTCAGTTGTGAAATGGAAGTAATGATTTCTTTGATTGAACTGGTTCTAAATATGAGGTGATTGTAAAGGTGCCTTTCATGAATTCCATTTACATTTGGGGAGGGCACCATATTCACTAGTTACCAACACTCTTGGGTTACACAAACCAGATGGAATGGGTAGACAAACGGGGTAGTGTCCTGCTTTGAAAATCTATTTGAGACTGGAAAGCATGGATTAAAGCCACATCAGGCTGTTGGCAGGAGTGGTGTGGTAGCAAAGTCTCCCCCATCCTTACCCCTGGGTTTCTCGAAAAGGCTTGTCTATTATTTAGCCTTGGGGGCCTGCTCAGGAGTCAGAAATGTAGGGAAGGCTCTGGAATCTGGGTCAGGAGATGACTGAGTGCAGCCTTTAAATGCTCCTGCTGTTGAGTGTGGCTTTTCAGATCTGTGTCCGATCCAATTGGTAGCTGAGGCTCGGGGAAGAAGGGCTATTTTCTCTGTGCATGCATGTCTGCATCTCCCCCTACTAAATATTTATAGACTGGAGATGGCACCTGGGAAAGACCCATGTTTAACTGACTGAATATTAATAAGCATATTTAAGAGAATCGAGGTCTTTGTTTTCTAGAGCAGTTAATCCATTCCTGTTTGCTGCTCTTCTTCAGGAAGCTGTATTTTCCAAGGAATCAGGACAGTTCCATTTCCTTATAGGTTTTCCAGCTTGCACTTGGATTTCCACAGAGGACTTATTTAAAACAACAGCAACAACAAAACCAAAACATGTTTATAGTGGTGTTGCCTTGTGGCGATTAGAACCTTCTCTGAAAATTTTGGTTATGAAAATAATATACACTGTGTTTGTTTGCTTGAATTGCTTGTTCTTGTAGCTTCTTCCCCCTCCAGCTGTGGAAGCACCAGTGTCTCCTCCCCCACACGACACAATGTGGTCAAGGTCCTGCACACAATTGGGGATCTTAGTCTGGCTTCCTAGTAGTCACAGAAGTGGATTTTATATTGTTCACATATCCATGGTTTCCCCAGCTCCCATCTGAGGTGCCTACCTTTTTCTTCAAGCTTTTAGAGGAGTACATTTCTCTGGAAATTCCATTTTCTACTGATAGGAACCAGCTTTTTTGTATCATTAATTCAGACATATCTGGGCTGCCCCGGGCAGGGGGTGGGGGTGGGGGGACTCTGGTTAGGAACCATAGACAGGCCTTTTAGATGTCCTTACTGCAAGAAGTTGTCCTCACTGGCTGGCTGATTGCCTGCCTGAAAAGAAGGTAGGGAAGCGGCCCGAGTTCACATCCCCAGCACTGCATAAAAACCAGACAAAGCAGTCCATACCTAAATCTCAGCTCCAAGTAAGAGCAAGAGTGGGGTGGGGCATGTGGGTCCTGGGGGCTATGGACCGGCCAGTCTGGCTAAACAGTCAGTGCCAAGTTCTGTGAGAAGCTGTCTCAAAAATAGGATGGAGAGAGAGCAACTGAGGAAGATACCAGATCTTAGCCTGCCTCCAGCCTTCACATATGTGCACATTGGCACACACACATGCACATGGACAACATATATGCATGGAAAGAGAGAGAGAGCATTCTTGCTAGAGTCTTATATTAAATGAAATTAGGAAGATGCAATTAAACTCCTCAGGCATGAATGGGCCTGTCCACTGTCACCCATGCTGTGTCTTGTAAGTTGGGTTGGTGCTGCTGACATGCAAACACTGTTTTATAACTGATCCTTTTAACAGAGTTTCAGACATTTAATCCATGCAGAAATGCTACAACTTGCTGCACCTTATCTAAGAGTTTTACCACCACCACCTCACGATCATCATGTTGAATTATTATTGTTGCAGAAAAGAACACAAGGAAACACAGTGTTCAAAAAGACTATTTTCTTTGTCTTACGAGCCAGCTACTTATTTTCCAGAAACATAGACTGACTATCAAGAATTTTCCAGCTTTGCATAGTAGCCAAGTATTAAAATATAGTTCTACCCTGTGGTTCTTTCTTGTTTTCTTTTGGGCTTTAAATATTTCAAGGAAGCTGGTCAGAAGGTTGGGTAGGATGCTCAGGCCTTGTAAGTTGTCTGCACAGGCTATGGAAGGATGTCTTCCACTCTAGTGATGGCATTTAGATTATTGCAGCTGCTAAAATCTGAAGCCCGGAGTGGCACCTTGAACTGCCTGTGGCACTTGGGATTGCTTGCCCCTCGCTCCAGGGGTGCTGAAGCGAAGCAGACCGAGCACCACTAGTCTGAAAAAAATACAGCTAGGACATGGGTCTGCTGCCAGGAATACCATCTGCTGTTCCCAGAGGCAGAGACTGACAACTCGAGTAGTCTCTGCCTTCAATAAATAGTCAAAGAGACTAAATATCTTCGTTTATTTTAAGTTTGACCAGCCTTTCATAATGCTTGTTGTTACAAGAGGAATATACGTTGGGGTGATTGAAGTGAAGCCTAGCTCTTTGATTCTCAAATAGATGGCTAGCATTTTTTAGTAGCTTCCCAGTCCTATTTTCTTACTGTGTGCCTTTGACTTTCTCTGTCTCTGGGACAACTGAGTTAATCTACATGAGAGATTGTTCATTTGGCACACCCTGCTCCTGAACTGATGAATGTGTGGATTTCTCATTGTGTATAAAGATCCATGCTCCATCCTCTGGCTTGTAAAGGCTTCTCCAGTTTGTTACCCTTATCAGGATCATTTGACCATTGGCTGTCATGTCTTCATTTACTTCAGTGGTCTCTTTGGAATGTAGATTTTACCCAACCTAGAAAGCCAGCCCCGTTGTCAGCTATTCCTTGAAGCGTTCTTCTAGGTCCTCTGCCATAAATGTCTCCCTCCTTAGTAATTCCTCCCTTCTCTTGGGAAAACAGTATTCTTCAAACTTTCCCTCCAAATAAATGAGGACGACATTTTTCTCTTTAAAGAGACTTGTCATGATCATCTTTGGGTAAACCAATTTATACATAATAGATTTTTAAATTTTTTTTCAAAACTAGCAAGTCACTTCAGAGCTACCGTGGAGAGATAAGAATATAAACATTGCCTGAACTCGCCATCCTCTACCTACTTTTCTGTGTAATTTCCAAGGCTTGGACTTTTCACGGCTGGTGAATGCTCCAGACTCTTCTGGCCAGGTTTTCCTTGTGCCTTTGCCTGGATTCCCAACAGCCTCCAGTGCACTAAGTTTCCAGAAAATTCCTTTGGGGAAAATGAATGAGTTCATTGAATAAATGTATACTCTAAAACAGCCAGTGGCTTAGAGGGTCACCCCTAGTGCCTCAAGAAGCTGAGCTATCTAGCTGGACCAAGTCAGTGTCTTTCCTATGGAGCCTTGACTAATGGCTTGTCACCAGCATCCTTATGGTCTAATATCACAGTCACAGCCTGACTAGCCGTAGTACAAGAACTTGGGCCTTAGCCACAGCTGTTTGTAATTAGAAAGATCTAATAATTCCCTTCTGTTACCACTGCCTTTGAACATGGTTCCTACGATTGATTTTAATTAGCATAGATTGCCTTACTTCTCTGGTCTAAAGCTTCTAGAGGTTAGCAACCTTTAGTAATACATCTTCACTTCAAGCTGTGAACCTCTGGGGATCTTGAAACTAAAAAGAAAAGAAAAACTAGGTAAAAACGTAAAAAGAAGCCAAGCAGTGATGGCCCATGTCAGCACTTGGGAAGCAGAAACAGGCGGATCTCTGAGCTCAAGATTAGCTTGGTCTATCGAACAAGCTCCAGGACAGCCAGGGCTACAAGGAGAAACCCTGGTGCTTGTAGGTAAAGGATGGTGAGTTTAGGCAATGTTTATATTCTTATCTCTCCACTGTAGCTCTAAAGTGACTTGCTAGTTTTGAAAAAAAAATTTAAAAAAATCTATTATGTATAAATTGGTTTACCCAAAGATGATTATGCCAAATCTCTTTAAAGAGAAAAATGTCRTCCTCATTTATTTGGAGGGAAAGTTTGAAGAATACTGTTTTCCCAATGTTTCTGAGATTGTTTTTTTAACTTATCCTGAAGGTAGTAGTGAACCTGACTCACAGTGGAGTTTGGTGAAAGCGAATTGTTCCCTAATAAGTTCCTCTTGGCCTCCTGGCATCTCATTAATGTGGGGACTCGGGTGGGTGTGCATTTCTTTACAAAATCTATTTCCCACTCCACACCCCCTTCCTCCTGGAAGGAGCCAAAGGACTGACAGATATAGCCTGAAGGCTTGCTGCACAGTTTGGAGTAGTCTCATAGAAGGGAGGTGGGGAGTAAGGCTGGGGAGCTGTCACACCCTCACTGAAGATAGTTTTTAAAAAGCCTTTTACTAGCACCTTTTCCCTGAAAGTTTGTGGATCTGAGACTCGCTGCTGGACTGTGCCCTAGGGCTCTGGGGCTGGGGAGTGTGTTCTCAGGGGCTTTTCCTCCAGCACCTTCCACCCCCCTGTTTGTGGAAGCTGAGCTTCGAGTGGCCTTTCCGTGTTTACCCGTGTTAGGATTTTATTGGGGTTGGGGAGGTGGGTGGAGATTGAGTTGCTCTGGGCTGAAGTTTGAACAGAAGCTGTTTGTTTTATGGGAACACTGAAGCTGATCTGAAAGTGGGGAGGGTAGAGACAGAGAGAAGGGGAGGGAGAGAGAGACTGAGGGAGGGAGCCAGAGACCTATACCACAGTTCCCTTTGTCCACGAATTTACTTTCTGTGATTTTCTTTACCTATAGTCAACTGAGGTCTGAGAACATCATATGGAAAATTTCAGAAGCCAACAATTCCTGAGTCTGATTGGTGTCCTGTTTTGGGTAGCACGAAATCCATCCTACCTCAGTAGATAGCCGCTGTCTAACATGTAGTAGGGAGCAAAGCACTGTCTCCAGATGCCTAGGGATTGTAGGGAGGTGATAAATGATGTGGGCAACAGAAAGGGCCCAACGGGAAACTGATAGCCTGGGACAGGATTGCTTTAGGCCCTGGTGCAGGGGGCAACAGTCTCCCTTGGTTACTATAATACCTGGGGAAGGGATTCACAACGATTGAGAATTTTCTAGAAGACTCAGAAGATGAGGGAAGGTAAGAGAAAGTCCTTTTCCTCATGTCCTCCTCAGGTGCTCTCAGCTTGAATTCCAAAGTAGACAATACTCTCTCATCTCCAACAGAATGCCCTGTGTCCTGTCTGCCTGCTCATAGTTTAGTGGCCAGCCGTCTAGGTTTTCTTTGTTTGATGCAGGGTCTCATTATGTGGCCCTAGCTGGCCTAGAACTTTACATGTTAGATCAGGCTGGCCTTGAACTCAAAGATCCACCTGCCTCTGCCTCCTGAGTGCTGGGATTAATGACCTGAGCAACCACCACACCTGGCAGTGTGATCTACTGTGGGTCTGTCGTTGTGGTACTGCAGAGTTTGTGTTAGGGTCCTCAGCAGGGGTCTGGAACACATCCCTTAGGGTAAGGGGCTTCTCTGCTGACTCCAGATAGCTGGTGTTGAACACCTGTTCCATCCTGTTTTAATGGACTATTGTGATAGCATCAATGCAAATGATGGCCTCTGTTGTGTCCAGGAACAGCAGTGACTGGTACCTGTAGGGATGTCATAAGACTCCCTTACTTGGGTAGCCTTCTCTGTCCTTTGACAAGCGCCACCCATCTGGAAGGCTCACTGCCTAACTGAGCTCCTGGAGTTGAAGCGCCTCTCACTGAGCCTCTGGGCAGCAGTGATGGCTTGACACTGCATTTTTTGAAGGTTTCGTTGTGACAAGAGAGAACTAGCAAGCTCTATTAGGCTTCTGACTGATCTTCAGATAGGGTCAGGGATTGTTTGCCCAATCTGTGGATTCATTGTCTACAAACCATTTTCCATTGCTTTTCTCTCTGTGTTAGTTTGCTACAAACTTTGTGTGTGTGTTTGTGTATCTGTGTGCATGTGTATGTTTGCCAAAGACAACAAAAAATGTATTTAACAGAAGGAGAACTTCCAAATTTATCCCATGGAAGTTTAGTGAAGCTTTTAAAAGACTCAGAACAAGCAAGCATGCCCCCAGCAGGCTGTGTCTAGAGATGAAAATCACCTCTAAGAGGGGCAGCCCCACCTGTGATTTG
Organism: Ellobius talpinus; assembly: GCA_001685095.1. Lineage (NCBI taxonomy): Eukaryota > Metazoa > Chordata > Mammalia > Rodentia > Cricetidae > Ellobius > Ellobius talpinus. Next base: position 46,550 of record LOJH01006007.1, on the reverse strand, counting down.
GATTCATTTTGGAGTGAAATGGAACGCACCCTCCCCGCAACCTTCCCGAATATCCCCTGTGTAGTTTGGTTCAGCTTGCTTCAGAGGAATGGAGCCCTTGCTCCAGGCTTGAGACATCTGCATGCTTGGGGTTTATCAGGGTGTGGCTGATGCCATTTTGGGTATTCAGAGTCAGATGGTTTTGAGTGTTCGGGAAAATGAGCGAATCGATTAAAAATAAATCCCGAACATGCCTTTCCTCTGCACAGGCTGCCCGTTCCCACCAGATCCACACATCATGGGCTGTGGAACGTGATGTGGTGTGACTTGGACTGTGGACTCTGTTGGTGACTCGGGCTGTAGATGTGAGGAAGGAGACAGTCAGCTGGGAGTGACAGAGACCTTGCTTGAGAGTCAGCTGTGCTGGTCAAACAGTGTGACCCTTTATTTTTTCTCAAGTAAATGTTGTTTTAGAAACTTGAGTTGGCTGTGCACAGATGTCTAATGCAGAGCACTGTGCGTTTTCATGAAGTAAACACACTTGGGGACCAGGGCTCAGATCAAGAAATAAAGTGCCCAGTACCCTAACAACCCAGGGAGCCCACCACCATGCTCCCACCCACCACTATCCCAACTTTGAACACCACAGATCATTTGTTTTACTGCTGTTGACAATACACACAAATACATCCTTTCTCTCAGGTTAGAAGCGTTCCGTTTCTCCTCTCATTTCCAGGAGGCCAGTTGTGGGCTGACCCTCCACCCACTTGGGTTTCGAGGACAACCCATCTTGGCAAACAGACACCTCAGCAGCCTTGGACTCCAGCCTCTGACATTATTGCTTCAGGCGCCCTTGAATGAGTTCTTCTGTCTTCCAGCAGAAATCATGGCCTGAGGCCACCTGGAAGACCCAGGACCCTGGAAACAGGAGTCCAGCGCAGGCTATAATTGTGGGCTTACGGAGTGTGCCAGGAGGACTTGGAGGGACGTTCTGCATTCCCCACACAGGGCAGATTACACTTATAAAAGCTTTAATCAGACTCACAGTTCCCGTACTCCCATCTCACGGTCCCACCTCGGCCATGTCTTCCTCAGTCACCAAGGAGTGGGGCTCTTATTGGGGTAGAGCTGGCTGGGGGGGCACCTAAGGCCAAGGAGAAATTCATGAGCTCTCCTTTTCATAACTGACTAAGGAAGAGCCACCCATAGCCTCCACCAATTGCTGTCCTGCTACTTTCCCTTTTTAGGTTACGCTAATACTGGGGTTGTAAATTCTGTGGCTGTCAGATGCTCCTAACTGCTGTAGTTTCTTAGATTTTAATTGTTTAATTTTTTAAAATTGTAATTTGATAAATTGGGTGGCCTTTTCCTTTGGCTTTTGTTTCTTGACTCCCCACACCCCAGCTTTCATTATGAGCAGTGATGTATCCCTCCTGATCATCTTGGATCCTCTTATTGTCCTCCGTTTCCTGTGGTGACATGTTAAGGAGTTGCTTTTGCAGACTGGCCACCAGTGGAGAACAAATGCACATCTCAAAGTGCCCCCAAGGACTGCTCCACAGTTAGTGTTCTAGACCTTGATGCTCTAATGTCAGTCTAGGCTCAGAGGAACAAAACACACTTTTAGAGATGACCCAGCTGGACCCGTGCTAATCATATTGTCTTGCAAATTACTTTCTCCTTTCTAACCATATTATAGACGTAGTCCACAATCGGTGTGCTCAGGCTCCTGGGTTCTTCCTAAAGACTGCCCTGTGGTTTGTGATCAGCTACTCATCACTGTTACCTTGGTAAATAAACAAGTTTTGAGTTTTCACAAATAATGCTGTGCAGAAAAAGAAAGGAATACCATTTCTAGGTGTTTCCATCTGCACAAATGTGTCCCCAGGGAGAGATTTCTAGGTGAAGAGGGGGTGGGAGATGGGCTGAATAGATGGTGTTGGATCCTTGTTCCTTGTCACATGGCCCGGGAAGCTTAACCAGGCATGTTCCCACTAGTAGTATACCAAAGCCAGTTTCCTCACATCCATGTCAATCCTTGAGTTACAGATTGTAACTTGGCTCTGTTTAACTATTTGTGAGACGGGATCTTTTCTCCTCCCCTTCCCCACCCCACTGTGTGTGTGTGTGGCTGTGTGTATGTGTCTGTGCCTGTGTGTGTGTGTCTCTGTGTGATGTGTCTGTGCCTGTGTCTGTGTGTGTATCTGTGTATGTGTGTCTGTGTGTGTATCTGTGTGTGTATGTGTCTGTGTGTGTGTCTCTGTGTGATGTATCTGTGCCTGTGTGTGTATCTGTGTATGTGTGTCTGTGTGTGTATCTCTGTATGTGTATGTGTCTGTGCCTGTGTGTATGTCTGTGTGTGTATCTGTGTGATGTGTCTGTGTCTGTGTCTGTGTGTGTATCTGTGTATGTGTGTCTGTGTGTGTATATCTCTCTCTGTATGTGTATGTGTCTGTGCCTGTGTCTGTGTGTATGTGTATCTGTGTGTGTGTCTTGCCTTGTGTATGTGTGTCTCTGTGTGTGTGTGTCTGTGTGTACGTGTGCTTGTGCATGTAGAGGCCCAAGGCTGATGTCAGGAGTTATCCTTCATTGCTCCTCCACTGTGTATTGAGACAGAGTTTCTCAATAAAACACAGAACTCTCTGCTATGTCAAGTCTTTTAAGCCAGCTTGCTCTGGAGGCTTCCTGTCTCTACCTTCTGAGATTGGAGTTGCAGAGAGGCCACTATATCTACCTGGTCCTTACCTGGGTTCTGGGGATCCGAACTGGGTCCTCGCATTCACCTGGCCAGCACACTGACCACTGAGCATTCTCCCCAGCCCTCAAGACATTTTCATTTGCTTGTCAGTCATCTCATACTAGCACCTTGGTCACTCATTCCCTTTGTCCATTTTCTTCTGCCTTGTTTGGAGTTTGTTTATGGACTCATTAAGGGATTCTAGTTAGAGACACAGAGGATTGTTTTAAAAGATGTATTTAGAAAAAAAAATTGGCATTCCTGCCTTGAAAGTTCCATAAAAGACCAAGTTGCCCTTATTTCTGGCACAAGTTGAAGGCTTTGGTTTTCTGCTTTGTTTTTATTTAATTAGGTGAACTTTTTCCTTTTGGCTGCAGAGGCCTGGTTGTCTGTAAATGCATTATCAGCTTGCAGCACAGGGTAGATCGTGATGTGAGGTGGAAAGTGAGCTGCGCTAGGCTGGGGCGGGAGCCTGCTGTAGCTGATTATTAAGAGCGTGCAGTGTGACCAAATCCCTTAAATTTTGTGATTCTTCATGTGGTTAGTGTCAGGGCACACTCATGACTCTAGGAGAGAGGTGGGGAGAGTGGCTGGGGCTCCATGTGGCTCTGGATCAGTGTGCTTCTTTATTCTCTGACATCCTTCATGTCATCCTGCCCCCAAACTCTCGGCAAGTTCCCGTGCAGCCAGTACTTGTCATGTTCAGAGCTTGTAAGAGTTGCCACCTTCTTTACTGGTAAAAAACCTGGACTCCTTTCTAGTTAGAGGATGCAAGGGCTGCAAAAAAAAAAAAATCAGGCTAGCTGGGGACCGAATCCCAAGCACTCCTATAGCTATGGGTGACAAAGGCGAGCTCTGATTTAGTGCCTTTATTTCTGCTAGGCCACCCTCATCACCTCCAGTAGCAAAAGGCTTGCTGTTTTGCTCTGGATGAGAGTCCCAGCATCAAATGCCACTGGGCTGGCTGCAGCTGTCACTACTCCCTAGATACAGAGAGAAACAAATAAAGGCCAAGGGTAGGGTGCTGATGGTTGGGGATTTCCCATGAGGAGAGAGGATTGGCTTTTCTAGGGCTGGTCCTGTAGACTTAGCTGAGAGGCTGTCTTATGGAAACATGGGGCTGACTCTCGGGATGTGTCACTCACTGGACGTGTGTGGGCTTGGCTCTTTTTCCCAGCATGTGGAGCTGACCTTGACTCCTGTGAGCTGGCTTTGTGAGGGGGGGCGTTCACCAGAGGTTGAATTCGTTCATGGTTAGCTGTGTCAGGTAACACTGACAGCTCACACCATTCTGTACAGTCTTTGTTGCAGGAGCTCTGGAGGCAAGCGCTTACCTGCTAATGTTGAGCTGCTTCTGCCCTTTGGCTTGACAAATTATTAGTTTGTACTTAAGCTACTCTAGAAGTAGAGGCTGCTTTGTAGAAATATCGGAACCCATGAACTCCTCATGAGATAGAATAATAATATGAATTTATTTCTTAGTAAGCAAGTTTGGATAAAGTTATTGTTATAATATTTAAACATGAAAGGGTTTTTTTTTAGTTCCATAAATCTTAAGCTATGTACAAATGTGGAAATTGGCCTAACTTGTGGGAATAATCCATGAGATGTTTGGTGGCATGCTTTTTATAATATAGGGCAAGGAAGCAACTGCCAGTGTTTTCATCCATCCACCCGCACGTTCATCTGTTCATCTCTCCCCACTCTGCATTCCTTTCAATTTTCTGTCTGGGCCCAGGGCTACATTAGGACATGGATGGGCTGTTCTGCTGTATGAAAGCTGAGTGTGGTGCTGAGGGGCAGCTGGGAACAACAGAAGTTTTTAGAGCAGTATGGTATATGATGTGGCAGAAGTCTGCCTAAGTTGGGAGGACTAGGTGGGTATGCAGTCTATCCTGGGAGGTTAGGGAGGGAGTCTTTGGAGAGGTGGGCTACCTGTAACACACAGGAGGTCCTGTGCTGACCCCAAGGATGGAGCTATGGGACTGTTGCAGTTTGGATGGAGTGGTGAGGTTTGCTCTGGGGGCCATGAAGGATGCCTTCTACAGCCTGAGAAATGCCAGTGAGGTTGCAGGTAAAATCAGGATTGGTTCTAGGGTTGTGGGAGGCAAGGACAGAGGAAAGATGTGTGTGAAATTCTGCCTGCTGACCTATGTGAATGGGAATGAGCACGAGTGTTGGGTGGCAAAAGGAGCAAGCTTAGAGAAACTCAAGAGTTCTGTCTTAGACATGGTTTTACAAAGTTTGGTGATAGGGGATGAACCCATGAAGCCTTAGTACAGTATGGAGTTGGAAGGAGAAGAACTTAGCCAGAGACAGAGAGGTATAAGGTTGGGGTTTCCCCTTGAAGGTCAAACCTAATAGTGGACAAGGTCACGTATTCAGGAAGCCATATGTTGCTTACACCAAAGAAAGCAAACCCCGAGACTGTTGAGGGGTAGGTGGAGGAAGCTGCTTCCAGGGCTGGAGGCAGGGGAACAGGAGATATAGGTCACGGAAGGGGGGTGACTTAGAAGGAAGGGCTGATTGAGGTGGTCCAGTGCACATAGACCAGGCATGGCGACTCACATCCAAAAGCCCCACACTCCTCCTGAGAGGCAGGACGGTTGAGTTTTGAAGCCAGATCGGGCCACACAGTGAGACTCTGCCTCAAGAGCAAGAGCAAAAATGTATGCTTGAGGTAAATAGAGAAAAGTAGCCACTAGGTCAGGAGACTGAGAGGCTAATGGGAGCTCCATGAGGACGGATGAGGGCAGGAACCAGCTACTGCTGGGGACTAAGAGAGAGGGACCTGCAGGGTTGCATCCTTCTCGGTGTGGATCATGGTACAGTCTTCATCAAGCCTTTTGACTGCTTGCCATTGCCTTCACTCTGAGCTGTCCCCATTAGCAGAGATCAATGCAGTAGCCACAAGACCAGGAGCTACACTGTGGGGCATGTTATTGAATTTATTGAAAAATCATTTCTTAATGAGCAGCTCACTTCTTCTGCACTCTCATCTCACCTAGAATGATTCTATTGTGTTCAGTGTGGGGTGAATCCTTGTGCGGTTCAGATCACCGTCTTCTAATTACTAATCATGTAGCTACATTATAGTAGTATGCCTTGGGAAATGACATATTATGTATCTACATGACACCTCTTTAATAATGAATAATAATACCTTTAAGAAGTGAGCTGTGGTTAATCTTATGGCCTCTATCTGTATGTTGTCATAAAATGGATGAAAACCTGGAAATTTCCATTCAATTTGTACTTTTATTCTTTTTTTTAAGTGAAACAGCCCTCTTCCTTTGTTTACACATGGAGCTTGTTAGGTTAGGGTTTGTTGTGGTTCCCATTTGTAAGTGGGTAAACTGAGTCATGGTGCCACAGCTGTTCCCTGAGATTGGATATAATGGTATTGGCATTTGGGGCACATGGATGGGCTATCATGTGTCTAGAATTGAACTCTGTAGCCTTAGTTGTTATTTTCTTCCTTTTGAGGTGGCAGTTCATTATGTAACCTGGGCTGGCCTCTACGTCAGTTCCTCCAGCCTCAGCCTCCTAAATGCAGGGGTTACAGGCATGCCCACAGCCAGGCCTCCTTAATTTAAACTTTGTTTTCAAGGTGGCCATAAACCACCTTTCATAGTCTGGAAAGCCCAAGCAGGTTCATCCAAGGATCTCAGTTCCCTGACTAATCAGCTCTGATATGGCTCTTGCACAGGTAAATCGCTCTGAGAGCTGTGATCCCTGAGGACTCCCACAGTCAGTACTGCTTAGTTCTAGCGCCTGCTCACTAGATGTCCCAGCAGTATTTGCTTGAGACGTCAGGTAATTCCTCATGATGTTGTCAGCTCAGGGAAAAGGTGCCACGTGAGCAGGTTGTAGAAGCAGGATGGACCGGTTTAATGGATTAAGCTACTTAAGAATATTTAAGAAGACACATTGGTTAATAGGCATTCTACCCTTGCTTGGCGGTAACAGACTGTTGTGTATGGTCCCAGTCCTGCGAAGGCCCTCCCTCCCCTGCCCAGAGTTCCACTCCTAATAGGAACTGATAAGCCAAACAGTTGTTCATTTACTGGGTACATGATCGAAGGTAGTGGGTTAGTGAACTGAATTGGAGAGGCCCTTGGATCCATAGGGAATCAGAAGCAAATCTGACCCCTAGCCATTTGGATATATTGTCTCTGGTTGCAGGGGTACATGGGGCCTATTGTCTCTTGACAACACAGGCCAGCACTAGGTTTCCCCAGTAGCAAGGAACCTGGTTTCTTTGGGTAGCTCCAGCCTGCCTTTCAAGGGGCTGATTATCTCTGGGTCCCAGTTGCTCTGTGTTAGACAGGAGGAAGGACACCCCCCACACACATACACACACCATAGGAAGACCTCCATGTAAACCCAGACATATTTTTAAATGCTGAATAATACATCCGGAATAGGAAGATGCTGTATATTTGCCACTGTTAGGTACATATCCACAGAGACAAAGGGAGGGTGCATTAAGGGTGGAAAAATGACTCTGGCACAGTCTACCAGTGCCTTGCTTTATACATGGGGAAACTGAGGCTTAGGGTGGAGAAGCAATTCCAGATTCTGTGGAACAATTGTTGCATGTTATAGTGTAAGCTGTCTGGCTGCAGGTCAAGATTCCTGGGAATGTCCCAAAGAGCCGCCAACCCTGTCTTGTGTGGGACGTGTGTGCGTGCATGCATGCGTGTGTTTATGTGTGTGAGTGCTAGCAGCATGCACATGCCACACATGCCATAGTGCTCTTGTGAGGTCAGAGGACAGCAGAGGCCCTATCCCCTACCTTGTTTGATTGTTCTGCATAAGCCAGGCTAGCTGGCCGTTGAGCTCCCAGGGATTCTGCTGACTTTGCCCCCATCTTGCTGTGGGAACACTGACATTTCAGATGTTTATTATGTGGCTAAAGCACAATTAATAAAAACTCAGAGACAGATATTGGGGTTCAGCCTGATGACCAGAAAAGCAAAGCAGCCAGCCACTGGCTCTTACCTCAACCTCAGTCCGAA
>LOJH01006007.1:16237-38738 GCA_001685095.1 Ellobius talpinus | reverse complement strand
TAGTGTGGCTACTGGGATTAAAGGTGTGTGTCATTGTGGCTACTGGGATTAAAAGTGTGTGTCCTTGCTGCCTGGTCTGTAAGACTGGCGAGTGGGGCTGTTTTACTTTTCTGATCTTCAGGCAAGCTTTATTTACTAAAATACAAATGAAATCCCACTATATTTCCCCTTTTTGTCTAAAATAAAAAAGAAGGCTATAACTAACATAAGAAAAACTATGTCATAGCATGATTGATAAAAACCCAGAGACAGTAATTGGAGTTCAACTTGAAGGTTAGAAAAGCAAAGCAGCCAGCCTCTGGCTCTTACCTCTACCTCAGTCTGAAATGGCCGTCCTACCTCCAGGAATCTCAGAATGAGACTGTGACTGAGAGTTGTCTCCTCCCATCTTATATTCCTCTCCAGTGCTGGGATTAAAGGTGTGCACCACTACCACCTGGTTTCTATGGTAAACTAGTGTGGATACTGGGATTAGAGGTGTGTGTCATTGCTGCCTGGTCTGTAAGGCTGATCAGTGCAACTGTTTTACTCTCTGAACTCCAGGCAAGCTTTATTTATTAAAATACATCGCGCTGCAAGCTCTTTACCCATGGAGCCATCCCTGTGCCAGAGATGATCATGTGAGGGAAGGTAAAAGTCGCTTGAGCTCCTCCCTGTGTCTCTCCGTGCTTGCTTTTGGATCTAAGTGACATAGTGAAATTGCCCCGCTTCCATCAGCACTCACTTGTCCAAGCTGCTTCCCTTTTAGAGGCATGAATCAGAAAGGGACGTGGCTTCCTCTGAATACCACAGAAGCATCAGAGTCTGAGTAGAGTCAGTGAGGATGAATGGCAGGAAAGGAGTAATAAATAGGACTGGTTCCCATACGCCAAGTACATGCCACCTGCTGCCGTGCTTGCTTTATTCATCCACCTGTTTATGCTCTCTTTATCCATCTAGCATCATTCTGTGCCTTGGCATCCTTGTCAGAGAGGTGGAGTATCAAGGCTCAGAGAGGGTATCTCACTTGTGCAAAGCCACACTGTTTTCCACCTTTGAACCAGGGTTGCCTGGGTCTGGTGGTTCTTCACAGTAGAAGGGGTGGGAGGTGGGCAAGGTGTGAAGGCTGACCTTCTCCTGGCCACCCCTCCTCCCTGGCCACCTCTCCTGTGCTCCAAAGTGGTAAAAGCCAGGGAGCTTTATTTAGCAAATCCCAGCTTCTGTTGCCCGCTCCTCCCTCCCCCAGCCTGTCTCAGCTCACCTGAAAGATGGGGAGGCAAAAGGGCCTAAGAAAGACAGTCTTCACTTCTTAGAATTTGGATCTAAAGCATCTGACCTGGTCCTAGGCTTGGTTATTTTTGCCTTTGGAATGCCATGGCTTATTATGTGGGTGGGGAACTCTGTCTGGGGGGAGACACCTAGTTTTCCCTCCATGATCGGCTTTTATCCTGCAACTGTTGCTGCCTTTCAGAAAATGGAAAGGATTCATAACAGAGCAAAGATCCTCCATGGGCATCCTCGCATTTGCATGGTTTCCCCCCAGTGTGATGCTTGTCCCTTCCATCTTGTATTCCTTTGCAGGTGAGGGTGTTTTGAAGTTTAGAGGATCATCTGTATTGGGTACCATTTATCTTTTGTAGGTTTCCTCAAATATTAGTGTAGTTTTCATTCTCTATAATGAATTTTACTTATGAAATGTTTCTAAAGTGTGCAGAAGGTTACCAAGGAAAATGCCTAGCAAGCCTATGCACTTGCTTCCTGCTTCCCTGGGTTCTTGGCACTTGCCCTGGGAGCCCACCAGTAGCCACCTGTGCCCTCTGAGCCTGCCCGCCAGAGGCAACCATGACCTTGAATTTAGTAGTTGTCTTTTCCATGTGTCCTCTAAAATTGGTTGTTTCCAAGCTTAGTGTGAATGACATTCTGCAACTTGCCTTTGCCCTTGCTGTTAAATTTCTCAGAATTATCCATGCAAATTCTCTTCACTCCGGTCCATTCCATGAAATCCCTGGGTGCTTGTGCACTGTGGAGAAGGGCCTGTGTTTTCCTCTGTTCTTCTGATGAACATGTGCTGGTGTGGTTTTTTGTTTTTGTTTGTTTTGCTTTGTTTTTGAGGCATGTGTGCAAAGGACAACTATTTTGGAGTAAATTCTGCCTACCTTATTTTTGAGGCAGGGTCTCTCTTGTTTCTGCTGTACTGCTTGTGTGAGCGTCAATCCCACCCTCCTGTCTTTTCCTTTCACCATGATGTAGGAACACAGAGACTGCAGATGGGAGCCACTGCATCTGGCTCTTTATTCTTTTTGTGGTGCCGGGAGTAAAGGTTCCAGGGTTAGACTCACAGGGTGGTTTCTCTTACTTATTTAGCTATGCCACCAGCCCTAGCCTTGTGCTGTGCTGTGGTGTCACATTGTGTGCTGTGCATTTTCACCTGCTGTCTTGGATGATCATCTGGGGCCTTGTACGTTGCCATTAGGCACTCTGTATTCAGAGTCTCCAAGCATGTGCCATGCCTGGGTTCCTGGGTTCTTACCATGCAAGAATTCAAGGATTTAGTTTTTTGCAAGTATGCTGGCTAATTACCCTGTGATTACAGTATCATAGTGTGCCATCACTGAAAGAACCTGTTCCGGATGCTTTGTCCAGCCCCCCCATTGCATCATTTGTGTTCTCTTATGTAGTTTTGCAAGAAAACTGTGTATATCCACACATGGTGAGCGTCTTCTCCCCATGGATGGGGTGCCCAAAGCGTGTTTATAATATTTATCGGTGACCCAGAACATCACAGTTTAATTCAGTTGTATCCAGCTGCCTTTTCCTTCCTGGCCTGTGCTTGTTTTGAGTCTTAGATCAGAAATCCTTCATCCTCAAGATGCGCTTTGGGGCCAGAATGAAGGTCATTTTGCTTTTCTGGCTCATTCCCTGGCTGCTGGTACTGTTATGGTTCAGCCTTGCCTGCGGTGTGGGAGGAGGCAGGGGGCTTAGTGTGAGCAGATGGGCTGCTGCAGAGTGGTTCCCAGCCACTGTGGAGATGGCTGCACTGGTCTCTGGGTGCATGGGGGAATCTTGAGGCTAAAGCACAGCCCTTACTCCTGACCTCTGCCTACATCGGAGCCGATGTGAAGTGGTGATTAGCTTTATCACAAGCCTAGCTCATCACAGCCTGATGAAGTTGGTCAGAAAAGCTGTCCCCTTTCCTGCCCTTCAGCTTCACTGACCCCCCCTCCCACTCCTGCTGTTGCTGCTGGAAGCTGAATAAGCAGAAGGTTGGGGGTGGGGAGTATTGCACTGGGCTCACTGCAAATGTGCCAAGCAGCCCACCCTTGGTGAGGGCATGGGTGGGCAGGAGGGGAACTGCTGGTCGTGTGTTCAAGATCTTCCCTCTGTGCCTTTCGTCCTGGGAACTTCGAAAAGCTTCATCCTGCAGGTCCAGTGTCATTGATTCACTGGGTTTGCACGTGGCAAAGCAAAATTGAAGTTCAAGGCAGTTCAGACGAGTTCATGTCAGAACTAAAATAATGTCTGCAGGAGTCAGCAGGTTCTGTCCCCATAACTGTGGTCTGCAGCCATTTGTGGGGTGTCTGGACGCCTGGCATTTGCTTGTTGCTAGGTGCACAGGGAAGAAGAGCTGAGTTCTCGGGTGCCAGGAAACAGTAAGAATGGCCTGTCTTGTGTGGTGAGTGTGATGGGGTGGACAGATGGCACAGTGTTGGTGATAAAAGGCTGTACTTGCCTATTACCTGTTGTCTGATGCTTCCTGATATACAGGTTTAAATAGTTAGAAAAATGCAAAAAGCAGACAGTTATAATCAGTTTTGATTAGCTTTGACTTTAGTTCATTATCCTCAACAACAGAAAGAAACCCACTCTTCTCTGTGGTAGATCTGAAATATAGGAAATAGCTCTTATTGATTTTGAAGATTTTTGAAAAATTCCATCAGTGAAAGATTTATGGGGTACTATTCTCTGTCTTATCCTGGCACCTGTACAATAGATAGCCTTAGCCCAGATTCGTGGCCTGCACAACTGAAGTATTTACTGTCTGACTGTCTGTAGCTATGTGACCTTGGGTGAGTCCTGTCTTCAGTCTGTTCTTTCGTCTATAAAAGAGGAGGGTGCCTGTTTCATGGGGTTCTTCTAAGAACTAATAAAAAACGAACGGCTGTTAAATCCCTGCCACATTCAAGTGCTTTGGCAGACAGTAGATCTTCTCCAGTATTCAGCGTCTCCAGGGCTGTTAAAGAAGCCAGAGGAAGGTTGAGCAAGGCCCTGGTATGGCTCAGGGTTCAACTTGTCAATTGCATCACAAGGAGCTGCAGGCCCTTGGACTGTGGACATGAGAGAGACCTCATAAGGGCAGCATCCCAGTGGCTTTTCAGCTCCCCTAAACACAAATACCATTTCCACATAATTTTCTTTATGAAATGATACGTAAAAATGAAAACATACATCAAAATATAAACAGTAGCTTCAGCCCTAGAGGCCACAGGTCCAGATAAAAATAATTGATGGAGCTGCCTCCTTGGGGAAACTCATTCCTACACCTCCTCCTGTGACCTTCCCTGGCTTCCTGAATACTAGCCATTTGCTTTCTTCCCTAGCTTGTTTTGTAAGAAGGAAACAGAGTATTCATCATCTCGGGACGCTTCCTGGGAGAAACAAGCCGTGAAGCTTTGTGATGGGCAGATGCTGGGCAGACAACTGCTCACTCATTATCCTGGTGACGTCACTGCTTCATCCTTGTTCCTGAGGAAACTGTGTGATTTTCCTTCAGGACCATGGGCCATATTTATAGTACATTTGTGAATATAAAGAGTTAGCTACCCTAGACTGAAGAGTGGGGTCATTTTATCCGTTCTTGGCAATATGTCTAGTGATCTTCCTTGAGCAGGTGGGTAAACCGAGGCAAAACTAATGGAATGAGCTCATGGGGCAGAGGGAGTCTAGATTAACAAGACTTGGGGCCTGGCTAAGCTCAGGTACTTGGAGCTAGGCCAGACTTAGACATTCTTGTGACTGCTGCCTTCTTGGTGATAGCCAGATGCTCCCATATCCAAACTTGAACAGGAAGACATTTGTGTGATGAGGACCAAATGGCTTTGGAAATACACAGGACAGATGTCTGAGGTTCTGTTTAATGCTCATACCACATGGAAACAGACCAGAATGGAAGGGCTCTTCAGAGATGTCCTAGGCATGATGGTAAACAGATCACCGAAGACGAGCCTCCTAGGTGGCCTTAACCTTTTGTAGGTGAGTGTGTGAGCATGCAGGTGTGTGCGTATGCAGGTGTGTGTGCGTGTCTCAAGAAGTGAGTCACAGAGAAAACGGTGGCCCCTGGCCTTGCTAGCACCTGGCAGTGGGAGGAGTCTGTTTGGCTTCTCCGACAGCTGGTGGTGAAGATCTGTCTGGGATCTGCAAGCCCAGCGTTAAACTGCGCGTGTGCTTCTTGTTCAGTTCATTGGGCCTGGAGATCTAGACCATCAGGGAGTGAGTGAGGAGAATGAAGGGCCACTGGGCAGAAATCAGAAAATGGGCCTGCTGATTGCTTGCAGATGTCAGTTCAGACTGCACCATGACGGATGTTGCTGGGGAGGGAGGCTAGGTGGAGAGCGCAGAGAAATGCCGAAGGACTCCAACTGCCAGAGACAAATTCATTCCTCGGCCTGGAAAGGCAGTGTCGCTCGCTGAGTGTTCCGGATGATTGCAGCAGAATGTAGCCTTGGCTGGAGTTTGTTGTCGCCCCGGTTTTGTTCTCCACATCAAGTAGAGGGTTGTAGGCCAGGGGCACTGGAAAAAGCTGTAGCAATGGGCTGCTGTCTTTTGCCTGACAAGGCAGGGCTTGGCTTTTATTTTTCCATTCTTGTACAGATGGTGTAGTTATTTTCAGTTAAATGATGTTCTGCAGTGGAAACAGGCAATTCCTTTTGATTCTTTGACTTAATGAAAAAAAGAGAAGAGAGGAGAAAGCCAACTTTGTGCTAATGCTGGTCAATTTTTTTATTTAAGTCTGTTCCAAGACACGGAGATGGGATACGTGTTGCTGCCACTAAGAAGCCTGGCAGTTGGGCTGAGAAGATTTCCAACCTTCTTTCAAGCAGATAGGGTACTTGTGCAGGTCCGGATCCCCTATATCCCTCATTTGAACAGTGTATGCCCAGGCCCCACCCACATGTTAGGAACATGCAAGAAAGTTGATGGGGCAGTTGAGGCACTAATGCCACACTTGGTTTTCTGTAGAGTTGTCAGAGATACGCATGGGAGAGCTGGGAATGGCAGCTGACTGGGATGCAGAGCCGAGCAGAACAGAGTGTACCAATCAGGGTGCTTTCTGTCTAGCGGCAACATTAGTGCAGAAGCAGCCACCAGCACAGGCTGGGATAAAGTGAAGCACAGGTCAGCAGAGGGGTTAATGAGGGACCAGCGTCAGGCTGGGTGTCTGGGACAGGGTTGCAGATTTGATGACTTATGTTGGAGGTGAAGGATGAGCAGGAGGAGGCTAGCCAATTGGATAAGATTTCCAGTAAGATTGTGTGGCTTGAATGTCAGAGCTTGCTTGTTCCACAGGTGGGGAGATCTGAGACCCAGCTGTCAACAGGGTTGGTTCCTTCTCAGTCCCTATTGCTTGGTTTACAGATAGCCACCTTCTCTGGGTGTCTTCATGTTGTCTTCTCTACGTATGTCTGTGCTCGGATTTCCTCTCCCAGTGAGGATACCAGTCACATTGAACTAGGCCGCTCTAACAGCTCATCTTAACGCATTGCCTCTCTCGGATTCTGTCTTGAAATGCACTCCTTTATCAGGTTCTAATGGTCAGGCCTACAGCATAAAGTTTTGGAGGGATACAATGCAGCCCCAAACACCAGGGGAAACCTGAGACTCCTCTAGTCAGCCAGCCACATGTTTGGAAGCCTGGGGGCAGGGACTATCCAGACACTAGTCCCCCACATGATCCAGACACTAGTTCTAAAGGACATTGCAGGGCCTTCAGAGGCAGGGTCACAATGGGCTCGCTAAGTCAGGTGGCAAGAGTTCAGGTTTGTCTGAAGGGCACAGAGACACCGCCCACTGCCTTTCAGAAGCTCACTCTGAAGAGAAGCAACTGGAGGGAGTGAGAAGTGCTAGGTAGCAGGTTGGCTTAAGCAGGTAATTTCTGTGCCTCGGCATTATTAACATGTCAAGCCAGGTGGTTCTGTGTTGTGGTGTGGCAGTGGCTGATAGGATGGGAGAAATGTAGCCCAACGTACCTGCCATTGCTGACAGGCAAAGCTGCATGGTTCTTTTGAGCCCCAGACCCTTCTATGCAAAGCCACATCCTGGCCTTTCCATGACAGATATCAGTAGTACCTTACCCCTAGTCATGACAAGAGAAAATGTCTCCAGGCCCTGGCTTATGTCCCCACAAAATTCTCCTCTGCAGATTCCTGACTGAAGGGGGACAAGGGATAATGGTGCAGGTGCTACTCGGCCAGGGAGGCAGCTGGGCTGGGCTTGAGGGAGGCTTGAAAGACAGAGTCAACAAGAGGATCTTCTCTTGCTCTAGTTACTTCTGATGTGCTTATGTTCAATGATGTCACTTTCCTAAGGCAGTAAGCAGGGTGCCCCTTGTGTGCCTAAGGGGACTGAAAAGAGCATGTGGCTATTGTATCCACTAGGCAGGGCGCCCCAGGACTGGCAGGACATTTGTGTGCGGCGGACGTAGCAGGTGGGATACGTGGTCTCTGTACCCACCCAGCCTTTCATCAGGCCCATGTGTTGCCAGCCTCACTGATGCTCAGAGCAAGCTCTTTGGAATCTAATCTGGCCAATTTTCTGGTTCCAGAAATCTGTTTATCAGAACAAGACTTCACAGTTGTAGTGACTTTTCCAGGGGGTTTGTCTTCGAGGAGTTTGCTCCACAAAAGCAAGTCGAAGTGATTTCCAAACAAAACCAAGTGTCAGCTCTGCATTCCACAGCCCTGAGCAATTCCCTGCTGGCTGGTGATGCTCAGGGCAGCTGTTCTCCAACAGCTGGAGTGTATATGGGGGGTAGGGTGTGGAAGCTGTGGCTAGAACCCAGCCTGTGACTGCTTTCTGGGTTCTTCCCCGTGGGCATCCAGATTTCTCCCTGGAGATAATGAAGTTACTGCTCATTCTTCTCAGGGTTAGTGTGCCTTGTGCAGTCGCCTTCGGAGGGGTCCTGTGTGGAGTCTGTGTGGAGTCTGTGCTCTGCAGAATGGAGCATCCTGAGGGGTTGGGTGGCAGGATTGGAGAGATGGTGACCCAGTGTGTTTGTAACTCCTGCCCATCAGAACGGCTTGTCTATTATTTCTGACCTATGCCCCAGGCTGTGCCTCCCCACAGCGTGTCTTTGACTCTTGTTCCTTTGATCCACAGGACCTTTACTTTATATCAGCCTCCACTGAAAATGCCACTTCTTTCCTGGAATCTTTCTTGTTTACCCTGAATTCTAATTAAAAAATCACTGGGGAGCCAGTCAGTGCCTGTGTGGGTGTTTGTCTTCCTGTGTCTGTGTAAGTGAGCAAATGTATATGTTTGTCTGTGTATGGCGGGGGGGGGGCATCTGCATGCATGTGTATTCATGGATGTGTGAGTGAAGGTCAGAGCTAAGGAAAACATTAGCTGTTGCTTCTCAAGGTCTGCCCACCTATTTCACCAATTTCCTCTATTTTCTCACTTCCTTTGGGATCATTGACTTTTCTTTCTTTTTTCTTTTCTTTTTTTGGTGTGGATTCTGGAGATTGAACTTGGAGGGTTCATGATTGCATAGGAGACACTTTACCAACTGAGCCTCCCCAGCCCACCCCTCATTCCCCGGCCTTTTAAAGTAAGAAAAGGTCACAGTCTATGTGCTATTTAGGAAGATTCTTTTGTCCAGAAGACAGATTGAGATTTGGGAGAACAGGTTGTGAGACAGGAGGCTGAGTTGGAAGTTATAGCCAGTGATGATGGCCAGGCAGATTAGAGCTGCGTGGGCTAGGGTCCTAGCTGCAGTGGTAGAGAGGGGTTGGCCGTGTGCAGGGCTGATAAAGCGAGCAAGGGGTAAAGGTTGTGATCTACTTGGGCTGAGTGGAACCTTTCGCTTGTAGCATCCCTCTTAGAATGAGCTTTGAGAACTCGTTTCTGAAGAGCAACGTGTGCGTGTGTTGCTAATCTAGTGCCGGGCTGCAGATGGTCTCCAAGAGGGTATCTACAACACAAGGGCTTGTTTGATGACTATATCCATTCCCGTTGGTTCTTGCTTGCTCCAGTTATGAAAGTACTGTTAGTACCACTTTGAAAGTAGCATTACCAGACAACCATGCTTCTCCGTGCGTGAGGAAGCTGGGCCACTCCACAGAGAGAAGGTAACAGAGGAGTCTGATGCTAGCAGGCAAAGAGCAGGTCACTAGGAGACAGCAGCATGAAGGGATTCTAGGCAAAAATGAATAAATAAATAGTACAGAACAGGTTAGTGGTGTGAGTGGATATAGGGAGGGTTCTGAGCCCTGATCTGTAGCTGCTTCCTTTGGCAAAGAGGGTGAAAGAAGATCACGAATCTCGCTACTTCATTACCGTGGGCAGTTCTAGAAGGCCATGACCTTAGTGTCAACACAGTACTTGGTGTGCACAGGGCCTTGGTCTTTCCTTCACAGCACAAGTGTCTGGTCGTAAATGCCTAGTGCACGTTTACTGAATGACTCGAGGCGGTTGCAGCTACAGTGTGCTGGCCTGGCGGACTGGTCTTTTTCTTCTTTCCCTCGAACATTTTGCTTCTAGCTGTCTCCTTATCTCTCAGCTTTTAATCACACTGGCTCAGCTTGATCTGACCTATCAGATGTTTGCTCTGTGGAAAATCCATCCCCAAGGCTCAAGGTGGGTGCGGTCTGTACCCCCCTTACCTGCTATCACGTTTAGTTTCCTAAGGGCGGTGCTGTGCTGGGTAGGGCCCTTGGCATTTTATGTTTATTCAGTGGACTTGAACCTGAACCTTGGGACTTGGTTCTAAATCTCCAGCAACTCTTGGATAAGTGTAGTGGTCGGGTCAGCCTCCTGGGGGTTGGCAGGCCTGTGTACTAGCCTCATCTTGGCCTTTCTACCCACACAGTGTCAGGCAGATTGATTTGTACATCGAGGAGATATCCTATTTCCTGGAGGGAAACGATCTCCTGGTATTCTTGCCAACTTGGCTCCAATTCAAGGACTCTGTGATTGTAGGGACTGTGAGTCTGAGGTTTTGAAGGCTTGTACTGTTGGGGATGTTTGAGGTCCCGTGCAAATTCCTATCTGAAACTTTAAATTTTAGCTGTTGCTGCTGGCCAGGAAAGAACATTTGTGTTTTCTCACCAATATTTTTTTTATTTTTTATTTGTGTGTGTGTGTGTGTGTGTGTGTGTGTATGTTCAAGTATGCAGATATTCATGGAAGCCAGAAGAGGGAGTCACAGGCAGTTGTGAGCTGCCAGATGTGGATACTGGGAACTGAACTCTGGTCCCCTGGAAGAGCCACAAGTGCCCTAATGACTGAGTCTTCTCTTTAGCCCTTTTCACATAGATCTTCATGAGAGAGATGAGCACCTGTTAGATGCCAGACACTGAATGCTTCCTTTGCATCGCTTCAGCTAGTTCTTCAGCGTCTTTGTACTGAGGTGGGCTGAGGTCTAAGTACATCTCATGGGTGAGGAAACAGGCCCAAAAAAGCAAAGACAGCCCGTGGAAGTGTCACCTGGACTGAGCATCAGTCTTTCCAAGTAGGCCAGGGCTCTGGCCCTTGGCCTTGGTCACTGTGCCTCTGACTACCTATTCTCTCCTTCTTACAGAGAGCCAGCTGCTCCCTGGGAACAACTTTACCAACGAGTGCAACATCCCAGGTAACTTCATGTGCAGCAACGGGCGGTGCATTCCGGGTGCCTGGCAGTGTGACGGGCTGCCTGACTGCTTCGACAAGAGTGACGAGAAGGAATGCCGTGAGTGGCTGCCTGTGGCTATGGGCAGGGGTGGATAAGGGCAGAATTCCAGGCGAAGAGCAGAAGGTCTAGTCAGGCTTGGAACTTGCGCCCTGTTTGCTGTGAGCTGGTGGGCCAGCTTTCCCTCTGTCTTCGAGCAGTGTGGTCTATGCAGAAGTGTAATATGGTAGAAGAGCCCTTGCTTGGGTGAGCAGGAGACCCCCCTCTCCTGAATGCTGCCCTCACCTTCAGAAGCCTAGGCATTATGCTCTAGGGTACTTCTCAGTCAACAAGGACCATATCTTGAGAGTTGGAGACTGTCAATGTGCGGTAGAATTTGCTCAGTTTTCTGTGAGGGCTAGTATTATGTCAGTGCCCTGTACCGAGTAGATTCTCAGCTCATGTCCTTATGCTTCCTTCCCTCCTCTCTGTATGTAGATGGTCGTGCCCTAGGCCTTCACTGGACTATCCCCCTTTGAGGAATGCCAGTGTGGTATGGCCTCTGTGGTCCTCCCCACCCCACCCCCTCCTTTAGCCTCTTGTCCATTTTGTGCTCCTGAAGCATGCATTAGATCTGGGTTGAGGGTATTCCCCAGGAAAGGAGGCAACTCTGACAGTGGAGGGTTTGGGTTGTCCAGAGACCATCCTCCCTTCCTTGACAGTCCTTTCTTCTTTCCCTGAGTTTATCCCAGCATACTGAGCTTGGCTCTAGGTCATCCCTCTGGCATCCTGCCACGTAGGCAGCATTAGGAGGTGTGGCCCTGGCTCCTCTGATGGGCGACTGCCATGGAGCCATACATCTCTGCTCATTCATAGACTTTGGGTGTAGGCCATGTTCTGTCTGGAGGATTCTGTTCTGGCTCTGCTGTGGCTCCGGGAGCCAGCTGAGGACAAGGCACCGGGAGGATCGGAACTTGAACTTTTAGCGGAGCTGTTCTGGGGTGTGAGGTTCTGTCTGTTGATGCCCAGGAAGGAGCTCTGTGTTTGGAGCACCACAGGGGCCAGATCCTCACTCACAAACGGTGTGCTCACGCAGACATGCTGCCTGTGCTGAGGCTGGTTTCTCACCCAGCATCCTCCATGCCTGCTTCTGCTCTTCAGAAGAGGCTTGGGGAGGCAAAACCTGGGGAGACTTGGAGGCTGTATTAACTCTTGTTATGTGTGATTTTTCTCATTAAATCGTTAGACTTAATACATTCTTTTTTATTATTATTCTTTTCCTTTTTTTCCCTAAACTGCTTTTTTTTGAGACATATTAGGTGTCTTTTACCGTTTCCTAGCTTCTAGCATAACTTTAAAACTTCTAGAAATCTAGCATTTTTAAATTGAGTTTCAAGTGTGATAGGATGTGTGAGCCTTGTCTTCCGCCCAACTTTAAGGAGCATTAAACACTCTATTAGAGTGCAGAGTTGCCGTTTTCAGGGCACTGTGTGCTTTTGAACAGCATTAGATACAGACTGTCGTTAGCTAGCTGACGATACTGAGCCCAAAGTCTGTAAAGGAATGCGGGATTCGCAGCTAGGCCAGCCCCACCTCTGTCAGTAGCTGCTGTGACATTGACTTCTCTGGAAGTCTCAGCCTTCGTGGGGGCAGCAGAGTATATTAGAATTCGTGAAGAAATGGGAAGAATGGTGGAGAGAAAATGTTTTTAAAAGGTTTTGTGCCAGCAGCTGCTTGGAGCTGTTGGGTTTGGTTTGGAGCGGCTCATTCCTGGCCATCCTCCATCCTGCTCTTCTACCCAAGTGTGGTAGAGAGCCAACAGGCATTTGCTTAGTCTTTTGATCCAGACATAATTATTTTTTTTTACTATACCTATAAACATGTTGCTCACCCAGCTTTTGCTTTAAATGAGAAAACAACTCTTGAATGTTTAGACAATAAAGGGAAGGGGAAAGTCCATTTTCTAAGAGAAATTGAACTTGAACTTCCTTTTGTAGTCTTCTCTAGTCCAGGAACTGAGTGTGAGATTTAGAGGATGATGATCAGAACCAACCATGGTTCTCCTGCATCCTTAGGGGAGCATGTGATCTTAGAAAAGTTCCCCACTCCAGTTTTGTCCTCTCATAATGGGAACAGGAAGGCTTCTTCTTTCTTGGGCGGGGGGATTTGAGGCAGGGTTTCTCTGTGTTGCTTTGGTGCCTGTCCTGGAGCTCACTCTGTAGACCAGGCTGGCCTCAAACTCACAGAGATCCGCCTGCCTTTGCTGGGATTAATGGTGTGCACTACCACCACCTGGCGGGAAAAGGAAAGCTTCTGATTTTGAGCACCATGGTGATGTCTTGGAGGTGTGAGTGCTGTGGTGATACCTTGGTATGTGTGCCAAAAGCACCATCCTGGTGCCCATGTGCCACGAGTGTAAGCACAGTTACTGGGCAGTCTGCACAAACTATGTTCAATAGTTGTCGTAAGGGTGTGATTGTGTGGCTTTCTTTTTCTTCCTCCATTTTCATATGTGTATGGTATGTATGTAAATGCACATGTGGAGGACTGAGGTTGATGCTAGAATCACCCTCCATTGCTCTTTCTTCTTCATTGAGGCAGGCTCTCTTAGTTAAATCCAAAGTACACCATGGCTAGTTTTGCTAGCTAGCTGGCTTACTCTGAGCTACTCTTATTCCTGCCTTCTGAGGTTGGAGTTACTGGCGGAGATCTGAACTCCAGTCCTTACCTCTGCATGGCAAGAGCTTTGACCAATTTGACCAGCTCATGCCTTGCTTTTTATATTTAACATTAGCTGTGTGTCTGTGTATTTATAATTGTTTTGTGAAAGTGTACGCACTGTAACTTAGCCATGCTCTATTGAATTTCTTTTACTTTTAAAAAAAGCTTTTTAATTATGTATATATATATAGATATATATATATCTGCATGTGGCTATAGTACACTCGACTACAGGTATTTTCAGAGGCTCTAAGAAGGCATCAGATACCTGGCACTGGAGTTAGATGGTTGTGAACCATCTGACATGATGCTGATACCTAAACTCAGTTCTCTGAAAGAGCAGCAAGTACTCTTAACCACTGAGCCATCTTTCCCACCCTGTTCTGCCTTTTGGCTTTTATTCCTCATTGTTTAGAATCATTTAAGAAACTTCTTATGTAGGTGACAGAAATGCGTGGTGGCTCAGGGTTGAGGGCTGAGGTGAACAATTTGCTTTCTCTGGGAGCAGCAAGTGTAGAACCCATGCCATCTTCATGGAAAGAAGTTTCTTTGAGACAACTGTCTGCTGTCACTCCTGAGAGGTCATGGCATCCAGAGGTCCATGACACTTTGGCACTGAGAAGATAATGTGTTAGAAAAGAAGTTGCAAATCCTTGCCCTTTTTAAAGGGCAGGAGGAGCCTGGAGATGTATCTTGTGGTGGGAAGAAGTCTTGTGATCAGCTCTTTTGTATCTGCAGTGAAGAAAGATGTTTTGGAAAATAGAAAGGATTTCTATTTCTATCATCAAGGTGAAAAAAGTCACATATTGTAAAAATTAAGGGGGAGGGAGAGGAGGACAACAGAATCGCATCAGAGCTTTCGCTTAGGCCTTGTCCTACTTGTAATCATCATGGAGGTTCAAATTTTTTCATATGACATTGTATCATGCTGCCATCTTCCTGTTTCTCCATGTTTCTCTATCATTTTAATGCCTTGATAATAATCCACTGATTTATTATCACATTACTGATATGCTATTATTTCTTACTCTTGTGGTACTGCTTGGGTTTGAACACGGAGCTTCATGCATGCCCAGCAAGCGTGTGTTCTGAGCTTCCCCTCCAGCCCTCTGTGTTACTCTTATTCAGCTTTCTACTGCTTTGCGGGCACGGTGGTGGAGATGGCTTGAGGGCACGGTGGTGGGGATGGCTCGCTCCCCGTTCCCATGAGCTGGATTCCTAGAACTGAAGTGTCTGTGCTGAAGGGTGGGAGCGTTTCCTGCCTCTGCCCACAGACTGCCCATCTGGTTTGCTGAAGGTCTGCACCAGTTGGCTTTCCCTTGGCCAGGAGTAAAGTCTGGGACTTATTCTAGTCTTGGCAGCGCTGATTAATATCTTTAAAATAAACTCCCTCTTCCTGGCTAATAGTTTAGAGCATGTATTTTACATTTTTTAATTTTTTTAATTAACAAGGTAGAATGCTTATACCTTTAGTTATTAGTTGTATTTCCTTGTGACGTATCTTGATGAACTAAAATTAGTTCTCACCTGGGCCCAACAGCCTCTGTTCTGAGAATGCTTCTGCAGCCCTCCCTCCCAGAGCTGGGAGGGGTTTTGTTTTGCCATGCTTCTAGTATATTTCTGTTCTTGGTTAGTGGATAGCCCTTAGTGATATTTTATCAAATTGCTTTTCATATTTTTTGCTTTTTTGTTATAAAATGAAGAGAGATACGTTGCAGGAAAATGCAATCTCTCCATGAGAGCACTCGTGAGGGAGCAACAGTGAGTATATGCCGGAGCGTCCTAGGGATCATACTAATCCAGACACTTTATATCTTATTAACTCATTAGGTTGTCACAGAGGCAGAGCAAATACACAGTTTGCCTGTTTTTCCAGAAACTAAGACCCCTAGCCTTCCTGCATCAGAGACTGCCAGGGGTCTTGTTTACCTTCCATAGGTGTCTGCTTGCTGGATAAATAGGATCTTGTGCATTCTGTTACCTGTACTGCGCTTGTTGTAATTAATAGACATTCCTATAATACAAGAAGATACTTGGATTATAAAGAAATGAGGTTTATTTTGGCCCACACTTTTGAGATTTTAATCCAGGCCCTGTTGGCTCTGTTGCCTGTGGAAGATCGTATGCTATGGTGGGAGAGTACCCAGTGAAGTAAAACCTAAGACTAGGATGCAGAAAAGAGAATGAGGATGAAGGTCTGAGGTCTCATTGTCCCCTTCAAGGACACAGCCCCAGTGGCTTAAAGGCCTCCCACCAAACTGCCTCTTTAAAGATTTATTATTTTTAATTATGTGTGCATGTGTGTGCCTGTGTGTTTGTATGTGTGCAACTGCCTGTGGAGGCCAGGCCTTGGAGATGTGAATGTGAACTGCCCATCATGGGTTCTGACCATCAAACTCGGGTCCTCTGGAAGAGCAGCAAGTGTTCTTAACTGTCCGCCATACCCTGGGCCCTGTTAAGGTTCCTTTACTTCCTAATCCTGCCACAAACACATTAACACTTGGGTTTATGGGGGGCATTCAGGATCAAAACTTGAGGGGAAAAGGTTCAAAGCATCAATAATGTTTTTCTCCAGTAATGATTTTTCAGATGGCCTTTAGTCCTTGAAACCATCTCTGGGAAGCCAAGGGCTATTCGCAGTGACAGAGCAGATGCAAACGTCTGGAGCCAAGTGCCTGGAGACCTTCCTGTTCTGGGCTGGCCTCTACCTCTTACCTCTGTGTCCCAACAAAGCTGGGGAAAGATTTTGAATGTTGGGGTTCACCTTTACAAGGTGGCCTGTTTCTCCCTGGGAAAAGTGCATAGACTAGTGTCTTTTGTCAAGCATGGGTACTTTTATCATTATGCAGGGGTGCATGCATGTATACCCAGTAGGACGTGGAAGAAGAGTTCAAAGACTTTGTCAAGTGAAAACACTTTAATGAATCTCCAAAACCACAGGCATGGGAAAGTTGGTGCATATTTGGAATTTCAATTCCATTTGCCTTCACCATTCCCAGCTGTTGCTTACACCTTGCTCAGGGATGATGGTGGGAGCCCCTGAGATAGTTTCAGCAGCAAGCTTGGAACTCTGATTCCCAGAAGTGTAAGGGGTGGCACCCTTCCTTTCTTTCTGTCTCTGTCCTAGACTTCTGCCTCTAGGTGGCACCACATGTAGTGTTTTCTTTTAAACCATCTGCTTCTGGGCTAGCACAGACAGAGCAGACACAGGGTTCTATGGTGTTTGAATTTCCAGACTTGAACAGAAATTTGGTTGTTTCACCAAGGTTCTGTCATTTTGGTTTTTTTAGACAGGGTTTCTCTGTAACTTTGGAGCCTGTCCTGGAACTAGCTCTTGTAGACCAGGCTGGCCTTGAACTCAAGAGATCCACCTGTCTCTGCCTCCTTAGTGCTGGGATTAAAGGCGTGCGCCACCACAGACCAGGCTCACCACAGTACCGTCTAGTGGATTCACAGGCCCACAGATCAGGGAATCGGCCTGTTCATGGGCTGTATGCTTCAGGATGTTGACCTTTGGTATGCTGTAGCCAGGGAAGACAGGCTACATGAATTGTGGGATATAGCTACAGCAGAACCGAGTTTTCCCTTTCAGTTGTGTCAAAACAGAATTGCCACACCACCAATGTTTTGACTCAAGTTGTGACACCTGCCACATTCTGAAGTTTAAATCCTAAGGCATGGAGCCTCTGGATTTAACTTGTTTGGTGTTAGAGTTTAATAGAGTATATTAATTACTTTTCTTGCTGTTGTGACCACATACCTGATAGTATAAAAAGGAGGGAAGGTTTATTGCTCATCTTTTCAGAGAGTTCAGGCCATCGTGATGGGGAAGGCATGGCAGAGAAGCACACTTTACATCGTGGTGACCAAAAAGCAGAAGGAGAGAATACAGGAAGAGCTGAGGCAAGATACAGAGGAGGCAGTGAGCTCCTCTAGCTAAGCCTCACTTCTGCCTTTCATCATTGTTAGCAAGGACATCATGTTCATTATGAATCCATAGTGGGATCAGTCCATTGATTAGTCAGAGAACGTATGATCTGATGCTCTCTGGAAACACCCTCCCAAGATGTACCCCAAAGTGTGCTTTACTGAACTCTCAGGTATTTATTAACCCAGTTGACAATCACAATTAAAAATCACAAAGATGTAATTGAATTAAAATGAGATCACAGAGTGGGCCTTAAGCCATCATGGCTGAAGTCCTTCCAAGAGAGAAAATTTGATTCCAGATCTGAAGAGAAGAAGATGATGGAAAGCCACAGGGAGAAGAGAGCCGTTTGTAAGCCAAGGTGAGAGGCCTGGTGCTGTCCCCGAGGCTCTCAGAAGCACCAGCTCTCTGTACACATGGCTTTTGGACGTCTGTCCTCCAGAATTATGGGAAAATACATGTCTGCTGTTGAAGATTTTCAGCTTGTGAAACTTTGCCATAGCCACCCCAGTGTACTAATCCAGCTAGGGACTGGGCCCCACCACTTTGTGGTTTAAGTTGTCACCTAGAAATGCACATATGTCCTACACTCGTGAGACAGGACTTTCACAGGCACTGGCTTCTGCCTTCTCAGTGATTTGAATGTAAGAGTGTGTTCAGATCCTAAGTTCCAGGACCAAGAACTTGCCTTAACTTGGAAATGGGGTCACTGCCGATGTGAGTAGTTAATATGAAGTCACACCATAATAAAATGAGCCTTTTGCAATCTGACTGGTGTCCCAAGAAGATGCTGTGAAGAAATGAGGGAGGAATATTGTCTGACCACAGGGATAGAGAGAGGCTGGGGTGCTGCAGATGCCAGCCAGGGAATGCCGAGGGTTGACAATGCTCTCTAGAGGCCACCCAGAGGTGAGGGAGGGAATTTAGCCAGGATCTCTGGGAAATAAGGCCCTGGTGACCACTTGATCCTGCTGTGCAGCCTCCAAAGAGTAGCTTTTTGTTTCCATAGCCCACTCTATTTGTGGAATTTCATAATGGCTGTCCTGGGAAAGGAATCTGCTCATTTCCAGGGGACCACTAAAGCTACTAGCACTCCTATAGCCAACCTGGAACTGGTGGGCACTGTCTTCTTTTACTGGGCTGCCATGCTTGCCTAGTCTCTCAGGGACAGCCCTGTTCTCTGTTTCTGCTTGAGTATCTACTGTGCCAGAGGTTGAGTCCCTATTCCTGCAGGTCTTGACTCTGGCTAGCCGCAGTGAAGTATTGAATTCCACAGGCTTCTGAAGGAGTTAGGCCTCTGACAGAAGTGGCCCTTACAGGACCAGAAAGTAACTGGTTTCATGCTGACCCATGAATTCTCTTGTGTGTTGTTTCTTTCCTATTTGGGTTATTTTGCTGTGAATGAGTGTGTGTGTGTGTGTGTGTGTGTGTGTGTGTGTGTGTGTTTAAATACCTCTGGTAACTCAGTCGTGTTCAGACCCTCAAATTCTTCCATCCCAAAGGTTCATTGCAGATTCTATAGTTCAGAACAAGGCCTTAGGAGCCAGAGCGTGCTGGAGTCCTGTAGCTTCTCAGAATCGAGGTGCTACTGTACTATTCTCAGCACCCACTTACTCATCTATAAGATGAGGCCACCATGCACCTTCCCAGAGGGCATGTTTAAAACATCCATTACATGGTGTAGCTACCAGGAAGGAGCTGATCTTATACTATAGGCATTGTCCCTGGGACAATAATGTACTGTCCATCCCTGAGTAAGCAGGTGTGTATAAGTCCCTTACCGTGCCTGGATTGAGTGCAGCTCTCTGTAAATTCTAGGGGGCTTTTCTACCTGTTTTGCTGGTAAGGTTTGTGCCCAACATGGTGTGGTGGGCCACTGCCTCCACATGTCCCTGGCCCTCACTGTCTACACTCCAGGATGAGAGAGGGTCAGCATCGTCTTTTCATGGGAAGGAGTCTTTAACCTCCCAGTGTCGCAATGCCCTTCAGCCTAGCACTCCAGAGAGCCGGCCAGATACCCAAGCTGGTGCCAGAGAAGAAAACAAGTGCTTGTAGGCTAAGGTGAGCTGGGTGGCTGAGAGGTTGGAGAGGTTTGGAGGTGCCGCCTCTGCATTCCCCACAGAGTCTCGGCCTCAGTGAACCTGGAGTCGGTCCCCAACTGCCAGCGTGGCTGTAGTCAGCTTGTCCTTAGCTCTGCTGGAGCCACGCACCATTTAACACCCAAGTGGGTTTGGGTGGTGGTCTTCTGCTTTGTCACCTGTACATGGGAAGAGCTGCCACCGCACACACTGACTTGAAGCCATCCTAATGCTTGCTGCCACAACCCTCTCTTTCTACCCTACGTGTGCTTTTCATGCCTGTGGAGCCAGCCCATCACGAGAAAAGATTCTTAGTTCTGATGTTAGAATCATTCGCTCCTAGGTAGGCCCTGTTGGTTACCTAAATATGAACAATTCCAGCTTGTCAGGCTTGAAGTAAATCTTTTATCTCTTAAAACTTTTATAAAAAGTTCCTGGTAGGTTTTGTTTGTTTGTTTGTTTTTGTTTTTTTCTTTCCAAAAAAAATGCCATCAATTTTGCGCAAGGTTAAAACAAAAAGACAAAGTGCTCCTAAGCTCCCCAGTCATACAGTTTCTTAGGACTTCAAGAATGCACTGTCATGGAGTGGGTGACACAAAGCAGCAGACCTGTGTTCTTCACAGATTTGGAGGCCAGGAGTACAAGGCCCAAGTGTCGAGGCCAGTGTATTCTCCATGGAGGATAGACTACATATAAATACACTTAAATTGGTTATTACACTCTTTCTTCTAGCATCTGGAGTGTCTTGGCTTCTCTACTTCTGTGGTGAGTAGGCACTCAGCGTGCTAGTTTGTGAGGATGGCAGCCTGGCAAAGCTGTGCTTTTCACAGCCGTGGGTAGGCTGGGTGCTATAGATGAGACACTGTCGCCAGCTTGCTGCTTTCCAGCCCTGCCTGCACTCTGGGATGCCTGCAACTGGATGTCCCAGCCAGGTTAGGGCTTTTAAGTCCAGTGTGTTTGCCTTGCTCAGGAAACAAAGAATCTGAGCCAGCTACTAATGTTTATAAGTTGGAAGCTCACATATAAAGATTGGGCTCATCAGGCTTTCTTTAAGAAAAAGAAAAAAGAGATTTGACATTAGAATCGACACTCGCCAATAACTCCCCATTTGACGTCTATCCCACTTCCGCTTCTTGTTCATGTGAAGGCCTTCAAGAGGGCCATAATTGAAAGATGGATAGTCCCCTCCATACTTCTGATGGAGTCAGAAAACATGGGCCCCTAGAATAGCTGTCTTAGTGCTTAGTGGCACATAGAGCAGTGGTGTCTTAGTTATGGTTTCTGTGGCTGTGAAGAGACACCATGACCATGGCAACTCTTGTACAGGAAAACATTTAACTGGGACTGGCTGATAGTTTCAGAGTTTAGTCCATAACATCGGAACAAGAAGCAAGGCAGCGTGCAGGCAGACATGGTGCTGGAGAAAGAGCTGAGAGTTCTACATCTGCAGGCAACAGGAAGTGAACTGTTCACTGTGTGTGTGGCTTGAGCATAAACGAGACCTCAAAGCCCACCCCCAGTGACACACTCCCTCCAACAAGGCCACACCTGCTCCAACAAGGCTACAGCTCCTATTAGTGCTGCTCACTATAGACCAAGCATTCAAACACATGATTCCATGGGGGCCATTCCTATTCAAGCCACGACAAGAGGCTGGCTTTGCCATCAGCCACATATTGGACTGGTAGTATTTGATGCTTCAGCCAAGGATGTTGAACATTTCCCAACAGAATCCACCATGTCTGTCTGCCTTCCTGAGGGTGTTGGGCTGACAGGACAGGTGTTGGCATGGACAGTGGGAGAGGCCTGCTGTGTAGCCACATGGCCTGTGTCAAATCCGGCTCCATCCTGTGCAACTATGGTACCTGGGTATACTGCCTTGGTGTCCCTTCAGCTCCCATGAGCATTTTGGGAGGACAAAATGGAGCCCCAAAGCCTCTTCCATTAACCACTGCTGCTGAGCACTGATTTAGCTGCAGCTGGCAGAGGAGGCATCGGCAGAGGAGGCATCAGCACAGGAGACTGGCAGAGGAGGTATCGGCAGAGGAGGCACTGGCAAAGGAGGCTGGCAGAGGAGGTATCGGCAGAGGAGGCACTGGCACAGGAGGCCTCGGCAGAGGAGGCATCGGCAGAGGAGGCATCAGCAGAGGAGGCTGGCACAGGAGGCACCGGCAGAGGAGGCACGTTTCTGGTGTAGGTTCTGCACCTGCTCTTGGCTAGCCACTTCCCTGTCTGTAGCCTCAGCTTTTGACTGTGAAATTGGATTGGGGCAGAGGGAGAATACACAGGAAGGTGTGCGCACCATGTACCCATCTGCTACTCAATATGGTTGGCTTCCTTAGCTCTCCCTTCCCTGGGGATACATCGTGTCCTGTGGGAAGAGGTCTCAAGGATGGCCAGAGAATTTTAATGTAGGTTCCTACCTGTTCTCTCAGGCATCAAGGCAGGTTGGATAATTACTCTGGTTCTAATTTAAAGAAGGTGAACTGTTTGATTTGAAAACCACCATGGATCTTCAGAGAGACAGCACATGGGACAAAAATGAACTTCTCTCCTCCCCAGAGTCATGGAGGTGGAATAACTGGACATGTGGTAGGGAGTGCCCAGAGGTGGGCATAGTTCAGGCCCAGGTGAAGGACCGCATGTCCACAGCTGACTCTCCAGCTCCCAGTGGCCATCTCCACTGAACGAAGAGAAGAGTGACTCTACTGGGATCCCCGGTTCTCTCTTGGAGCTGAGACAGAACGTCCAGGTTCTGGTTACGGAAGAAGATGAACTGAGTCTGTGGAATTAAGGCTTCCAGGAGCTTAGTGAGAAAGCCAGGGGACTTTCCTCATTTGGTGTCATTCTGAGAAGACCAACTCCTTAGCCACAGAACATCCTAATTTGTGCACAGTTTTATCATCATCATCATCATCATCATCATCATCATCA
>LOJH01006006.1:0-33199 GCA_001685095.1 Ellobius talpinus | reverse complement strand
AAAAAAAATAAAGAGGAAAAAAGAAACTATTTTCCTAAAAAAGACTTTATTGGAAGAAAATGAACATCATAATCAGTTTTTCCTTTCATTTTAATGTTTGCTATTAGAACCACATAGTCTTGCCCCTCTATAAGGCATTCTGGAACTAATGTCATCAGTGCTTTTTATTATTTCCTAAATAATTTTTCTGGGTCAAACAAGATCTTTGGCCTTGATGAAGTTGCAGGCTACTAATGAGGAAAGAGTGGGGTACATAAAAATCACATGATAAGGCAGCAGGAGTTATGACTGGAGAATTAAAATATTTGATGATGATCAAAGATAACATTTCCAGCATGCATTCCTTCCATGAAGATAAGGCATACACAATTATGAGTATGTTTGTTTCAAATATGGTGGTAGGCATTTGAAGACTTAGATATTTGGGGCTATGGGTGATACGCAACTTGATCATATTGATCCAGAGATAGAAGAGATAGAGACTCATGATATGGGCACCTGTCTGTTGATGTTTTGAAAAATATTCAGAAAAAAGAAGGAAATCAGTCAGTAAACATTCAAAACCATGAGAAACAAAAAGGCAAAATTACAGAATCATATAAAGTGTCAATATGTGATATGAAGTAAGGGGCCAAAATGGTAAGGGAGATAAGAGACTATGGTAAGTGTAGGTTCACAAATTTAAAGCTATTCTGCCTGAAACGAATTACTGGTTTTTTCTTTTCTTTTCTTTTTCTTTTTCTTTTTTCAAAGAATTGATGCTTACATCATATTCAAATGAGGCTCACTTGGCTTTTGTTGACCAAATTGAGTCTGAAGCAGGGTGATGCCCTGTAAACATGTTAGTGGTTGCGTTATTACACTTTTTATATGTGCACAGGTATCAAATTGAAATACTGTACACTGTATGTAAGTGCAAACATAATACGTAATTTTCAAAAGAAAGAAATAGAAGTTAATTGAGATATCAAGAAGGATTCAGACTCTTAAAGAGACTATTTCCTTCATTATTAGAAGTATGTGATTATTTGATGATACTAGATTGAAAAGCAATTCAGAAATGCAGACAGAGAACACATAATAACTAAGTTATGGCATATTAGAAGGTGAAATAGTGAGATAATCTATGGAGCTTACTTTTTCTAAAATTATAGTAATAAGTTCTCTGAAGAATGATATGAACATTGTAAGGAAAGGGATTTTTAAATACCGTCTGTAGCTAGAGTGCACTTACACTCTGAAATATCAACAGACGAAGGACAAAATAGGATGATGTCTCAGAAAGGGGCCTTTGCCTTAATAAAATTGGTGAGAACCCAGCCTGTGGAGTATTGGAATAAGATGAAATGAGAGTGGTGAATTCCAGTTCAGATACCTCTTTGATTCAATTAGGATGAACTGAGAGGTTCACAAGAGACACCAGAGTCTTAAAGCTGCAGCTTGCCATTCAGGGAAGAACATTTGGAGAAGTAGGATTAGGGGAGAGGAAATTGACTTAAACCACAACAGGCATGGCTCAGATAAGATGTGAGGATCAGCTTCCTGTCAGCAGAGCATAGCTCATGGAAAGAGAAGTGAGAGAATCTCATTATTTATGATCTCCACCCACAAACTTTGAATCAATCCTGCTTTTGAAAATAAAAAAGGTTAAGGTCTCAAGTTGTGGAAAGGAATAGTGGCCCTTCCAAGTGGCATATAAATATGAAAGATAACAGGAGAGATGATTTGAAATCCAGCTCTGCTGAGTATTGAAAGAGTTGAAATGTGTCTTCATTTAGGTAGTCTAAAATTTAGTTTCATGATCTGTAAGGTCATAACAATACTCACCTCCTAGAGTGGCTTTGAAGATTGCAAAAGAGGATGTATGGGAACTGCACAGCAAGGTGCCTGACACGCAGCCATCTTTAGTTGCTGGCTCTCTTTTTCCATTTTGTTTCTTTAGTTCTAGCTACCCAGGGCCCTGAAGCTACTCTGTCTGTCCCTGGCCTCTGTTACCTCTTTTTCTATTTAAAAATTATTAATAGATAATGAAAATTTCCTGGACTTATGGATTCTGGGGATTCATATTGTCTAAAAGATAACCATCACCAAGATAGAGTCATGCTCACTGCAAAGTCATACAAAGCCTCTTATCTTTTCCATTCTGCAACTACTGCTAAGCTTTGAGAATGCACCAGAAAACTTTCAATATGCCCAGTAGTGTCAGTGAACCACAAAGTGGGCCTACTGTGAGGTTAGAGGCTTTGCCAAGCTTTGGAACTTAACTTTGTCATTAGGGATATATGATTACTAAGTACACCTGTAGACTCTACTACAATTACAATGTGTACACAGACTCAGGCTTAGACTTAGCCACAAAGATCCCTTCAATGAGGGCCATCAATAGAGGACCTTAAATCCAGATATGGTCTAAGACATAGGATAAAATATCCCTTGCAATTGTGTAATCATTTTATAGCCTTGAAAACTTTTTCACAAATGTTAGTTAAGTATTTAAAATAAGTAATGTTTATTATATAATATTATAATAACAAAATGAAATAGCATGTAGGAGAAAAACAAATGAATGCATCAATATTAGTTTTTTATATGCATGTCATATTACACACATGCAAGGCTCAGAGAAATTTACCTAGTCTGGCTCAACTTTCAAGACTTAGTTTTAAGTATTCTTTGGAGAAAGACTTTTCTATACTCACACACCATATTAAACTCATTATGATTTCTCTTATAACTTCTTATTCTATATAACACATTATTATTGTGATATTTTGTATCTGTTTCTTTTCCTCATTTAAATATGAATTCTAGAAGGCAGAATTCGATTGTGTGTTTTGTCTTTGGTATCCACGTCACTCAGATCAATTGACAAATTCATGAATCAGGGAAGAAGACACTTAAAAACATTTCAGTCAGGTCCATGTATAAATGAGAAGACTGGTACCAGAATAAAGAAGGGACATTCCAAATTTCATGCCACAAGCCATGACATAGGTAAGTCTAGAACTCAGGCCTTTTGATACTCTATATTCAGTTGTTATTAATGAAAGGGCCAAGATGACATGAAAAGAGCTAATTAATTACTTACTGTTTTGGAGGAGGAACCCTGAAAATTCTTTAGTTCAGCCACTACCCTGAGCCTTAGAGAAAGGGAGCTCTTCTGGTAAATTTCATGCTCTGTGAGAGCAAGAATGATGCTTGTTAAACTCAGGTTCCATTTGAGGTGTTAATTTCTTTTCCTTAATTGATTTTCGAAGTTCTTTGTTAAATAGATGTTCCCATTGTATGTAATGCACACAACAGACCTGTCACCTTGTTATTTCCCTTTTGCCTTTGTTTCTAGTTTTATACTTCACTGTGTTATCTGTGTCCTTTACAAAAATATGATATCAAAGGCAATGACTTTCTAAAATCTATTTCTAAGATTTATTTTCTTTTTAATTATACGTATATATGCATATCCGTGTGTGGGTGTGTGCATGGAGTGGAGTTTTCTGAGGCTAGAGGCATAGCATCCTCTGGAGCTTGAATTACAGGAGGTTGTGAGCCATCTGACATGGGTGCTGAGAATCAATCTTGGGTCTTTTGGAAGAGCAACAAGGGAAACAAGAGCTCCTATTACTGAGCCATCTCTGTAGCCCCAGTGATTTTTATCTTATTAACAACAATATGCTACTAAATACTACTGCTTTCCCTATATTAGATACTCAGTTCATCTTTATTGGTGAAAAAAGATTTTAATTGATTTCTTTGAAATCCCATTACATTTGTTTGCCTTATTTTGCTGTGGCAAACAATATGACCAAAAACAACTTGGTGAGGAAAAAGTTTATTTTATCTTTCACTTCCACATCACAGTTCATTATTGAGACAAGTCAGGCTAGAAACTCAAGGCAAGCACCTGGAGGTAGGAACTAAAGTTGAGACGATGGCAGAAAGATGCTTACTGGCTTGCTCCCCATGGCTTTCTCCGGCTGCTTTCTCTCATGATTCAGGAACACTCAGGGACAGTAGTGTCCACAGAGAGCTATCTCTTCCCACATCAATAATTAAGAAAATGCCTCACAGGCTTATTATCACAGGGGTATTGCTATGACAAACCTGACGTGTATTTTGGAAAGGATTATGGAAGTTTTTCAGACCTTGGGCTAGAAAAGCCATGGAGTCATCAGAGCTTAGCGGGCTGTTCTGGATGAGCTTGGAAGATAAGCATCCTGTGAGCAGTGCAGATGATGGAAGCTTGGCTTGTGAAGTTCCAGAAGCAAGTTTTGAGTCCTTTAAAGATTGTGTTGGGCCCCACATCTGACAGAAGACTGATCTCCATAATATATAAAGAACTCAAGAAGCTGGACACTAAAATACTATATAATCCAAAGAAAAAATGGGGTAAAGATCTAAACAGAGAACTCTCAATAAATCTCAAATGACCAAAAGACACTTAGGAAAATGCTCAACTTCCTTAGCTATCAGAGAAATGCAAATCAAAACAAGTCTGAGATTCCATCTTACCCCTATAAGAATGGCCAAGATCACAAACACTGATGACAACTTATGCTGGAGAGGTTGTGGGGTAAAGGAAACAACCTGCATTGCTGGTGGGAGTGCAAAGTGGTAAGCCCCTTTGGATATCAGTATGGCGATTTCTCAGAGAATTAGGAAACAACCTTCCTCAAGACCCAGCAATACCACTTTTGGGTATATATCGAAAGGATGCTCAATTATACTACAAGGACATGTGCTCAACTATGTTCATAGCATTATTCATAATAGCCAGAACCTGGAAACAACATAGCTGCCCCTCAACCAAAGAATGGATAAGAAAAATGTGGTACATTTACACAATGGANCTTCCTCAAGACCCAGCAATACCACTTTTGGGTATATATCGAAAGGATGCTCAATTATACTACAAGGACATGTGCTCAACTATGTTCATAGCATTATTCATAATAGCCAGAACCTGGAAACAACATAGCTGCCCCTCAACCAAAGAATGGATAAGAAAAATGTGGTACATTTACACAATGGAATACTATTCAGCAGTAAAAAATGACATCTTGCAATTTGCAAACAAATGGACAGAAAAAAATCATACTGAGTAAGGTAACCCAGACCCAGATAGACAAATAAAGTATATACTCACTCATAAATAGATATTAGACATAAAGCAAAGAATAACAAGCTTACAATTCACAACTCCAGAGAGCCTAAACAGCAAAGAGGACCCTAAGAGAGATATACATGGACCCTCTTAGAAAGGAGAAAAAGGACAATATCTCCTGAGTAAATTGGGAGCATGGGGGGCAGGATGAGTATGGGAGGGGAGAGGGGAGAAAAGAGGAAGTTAGAAAATTTATAGCTCAATAAATAATAAAAAAGAACACTAAAAATTAATAAAAAATTAAAAAAAATCTGTTGGGGCTACTGAATTATGAACTAATAAAGTGAAACCTCTGCTTTACTGAAACAATTGATACTTGTCAGCTGGGGCTGAAGAATCAAGAAGAGACCAGCATAATTGAGGTGAAACCTGGGAAGCGTTTCCTCAGAGTTAGCACACAGAAACTGTTCCAGACGTGGCTAGGTATGTCATGCTGGCAGCTGAATTTGGTAGTGTAAGATTGTCCCAGGTTGCATTTTTTAAGCATGACGGGATTATGGGGAACAGCTGGAGCTTGATGCTGTGTTTCAGGGTTGGAGTCTGTGAAGTGAGCCCAGGAGAAACCAATGGTGAAAATGTAGCCTCAGTTGCAGTAAAATGCCCAGAGTGGAAATGGTCATGGAGAGAAGTTGAGGCTCAGCATCATGTGACAGGATTAGAGTCCAGAATGAGATTGTTGAGTTGGGGGGAAGGACAGTGTGGGAGAGCAATGAAAGAGATATCTTGATAGAGGAACCCATTAAGGGGTTAGGGAGAAACATGGTGCTAGGGTAATTCATAGGAATCCACAAGGATGACCCCAGCTAAGACTACTAGCAATAATGGAGAGGGTGCCTGAACTGGTCATCCCCTGTAATCATGTCGGTAATGCCTCAGCTGTAATCATAGAGCCGTCATCCAGTAACTGATGGAACCAGATGCAGAGATCCACAGCCAAGCACCAGGCCAAGATCCAGAAACCCAGTCAAAGAGAGGAAGGAGGGAACATATGAGCAAGGGAGGTCAAGATCATGAAAGGGAAATCTATAGAAACAACTGAACCAAGCTCGTGGGAACGAATAAACTTTAGACCGACAGCTGTGGCCCTTTCAAGGGATCGAACTAGGCCCTCTGCATGTGGGAGACAGTTGTGTAGCTTTTTCTGTTTGAGGGATCCCTGGCAGTGGGGCCAGGACATATCCCCAGTGCATGAACTGACATTTTGAAGCCCATTCCCTAAGGAGGAATGTCTTGTTCAGCCTCGATGCAATGGGAAGGACCTTGATGCTTGGTCCTGCCTTAACTTAATGTGCCAGACTTTGTAGACTCCCCATGGGAGGCCTTAGCCTTTCTGAGGAGAGGATTGGGGGTGAGCTGGGGGAAGGTGGGGGGAGTGGGAGGAGGGGAGGGGAACAATGTTTGGTATGTAAAATGAATAAAAATTTAAATAAAAAAGAAGTTGAAGAGAGGCTACTGTTAAAGGTACAACCCGGATGAAGTGGAGACCCAAGCATTTGGGAAATAAGAGTACCTAAGATGACCTTCAAAGACCACATCAGCTGTGGAGTAGAGTTGATCGGAGCCTCCTTTGGAGGAGTCCCGAAGATCATAAGGGAATCGCAGACCTTGATCACTGAGTTCTTTCCACTAGTGGAGTTTGGTCTTGTTTTATTCAGATTGAGACTGTGTCCTGGTTCTCCTTGCAGTTATAAAAATTTGAACTTACTTTGATTTTACAAGAATCTACAGTTGAGAGACTTTTGAGTTTTAGAGATACTTTGGATAGTTTAGAGACTTTAGATATTTTAGAAAAGTAATGAAATAAAACCATTTTGGATGATTTAAAGAGACTGAACTTTGTTCTTTTGGTAGGGAGCTAGTTTAATTAATTATGGCATATATATAGACAAGGAATACAAGACACTCATTTAAAACGAGATAGATTGGCATGGATATACTGAAATGAATGTTCTTCAACAAAATACACTGATGAGCTAGGTATGAGAAGCATACCCATCATCCCAGCACTTCAGAGGTAGATGCAAGAGGTTTAGGAACTCAAAGTCATCCTCAACTTTATAACAAGTTTGAGGCTAGTTTGGGCCATGTGAGACTATTTAAAAAAACAAAGCATACCAAAACAAAGAAGGAAAAACATTAATTGAATTTTTAAAAAAGCCTCTTGGGCTGGAGATTGAACTTTTAAAGTGTTTGAATTTGTAAAGACAATGGAACTTCAAAATATTAGAATGTTTTATACTGTGATATTCATATTAAATATGAAAGCTTGGGGATGAACAAGAATGTAAAGGTAATGTAACAAGAATGTAACAGTAATGTGTTTGTGTGTCACATTGACAAGGGGTCAATTGTGGTAGCTAGTTTTTATGTCAATGTATCACAAGTTGAATTTATTTTGGAAGAGGGAACCTCAATAGAGAGAATACCTATTTCAGATTGGTCTGTGGGCGAACCAGTGGTAGATTTTCTTGACTGTTCGTTGATGTGAAAGGGCAGAAGAAAATAGTCTCAGCAAATCTTGTGTCTTTTTTTTACTATGTAGATATTGATATAAGTCCTCTCTGCAAGTTGCTTATGGTCCCCATGTTTTGTTAGAGCAAAAGAAATCTCCAAGACAGAGGTGTTTTAGTCAGTTGAGGTTTTCTCTTTCCAGATGAACCTTGCTTATGTCAAATTGCAAAAAGCAACTGACACACCCATAAAACATCTACTTATTTGGAATGGGTTGCCTCCTAAATCAGTGCCAAACAGTTCTAGCAAATGGTTAGTTCTGACCAAAACTCAAGGATATGTTCTATATGTTCCTTCTGTTCCCGTAAAGGCACCACTTTTTCCCTTCTTTCATGAAGAGGGAACCCAAGAGAGAGAAAATAGTCTGTATCAGCTCAGTGATACAAGGGACACCATCCCCCATCTGAATAGTTGGTTTTCGTGCCTGGCACATTTCACTTGGCATAATTTTTTACACTGTGTGTTGTAAACAATGGAATTTCCTTAATTTTACAGCTGAGTAGTAGTGGTATACATTTTAAAGTAATGTAACTTTCAAAGGGAATAGAAGTGCAAGAGTTCCCAGGTAAGCAGTTATTGAACACTGATGGATGCTGGGAGGAGAGTCGTTTTCTTCTTTTCTTTTTTAAAAATATCTTGGCCCCAGTTAGGTCTACTATGCTCTGGTGGATAGATGGCCTTGACCTATCACTCTGGGAGCAGCAGAAAATGGAATCTTTGGGGGAGAAATAAAGAGAGGTAGGGAGGAAGTTGAGAGTGGGCGTGGTAAGCTGGAGGGAGTTGGGGAGGTGGAGTGGGTAGTAAATGTTGTCAAAGTCCATTGTAGGTATGAGTGAAATTCTCAAAGAATTAATTGAAAATGCCATATTAAAAAAAGAAATGCATTTGTCCCCTCCAAATATTTGCAATAGGTCATTGCATGTTGGTTTCTCCTTCCTTCCCTGATAAAGACCCTTGGTGGACCTCTGTAAGAAGCCGATAAGACTATTTGGCTAGTTCTCTGACCAAGAGCAAAGTATAGGAAGAGAAAAGTATAATTAATTTGCTTTTCTATTTTTTAAACAATTCTCTGGACCCCTTTTGTTAACAGTGTTGAGCATTGAACCCTGGGCTTTGCATATGCTAGGTAACTCCTCTAACACCGAACTTGAAATCCCATTTTATTTGCTTCATTTATTTTGTCCTGTTAAGAAGCTAGGCAAAGGTAAGCTCTAGCAAAGCTCCAAGACCAACAATCATAAATGAAAAATTAGTGACATTTTCAGTATATGACTGCTCTTGTAAGATAAAAGGGTAACTAACCCAAATTTAATATTTCTTAGCTAGAGTTAATACGATATATATTGCTAATACTATATATGTTGCTGCAGGATTCCATGCATTCATGGATTTTTCACAAGCCATTGAAATCCTACCTCTTCCATTGTTAGTTGTGGCATTACCTGTGTCACCTATTAAATACGAATATGGAGGTGGAGGTGGATCTGAGAGGAATTCGGGAAGGAAATGGGTATGATCAAAATATACTGCATGAAATTCTCAAACAAATAATATACTTTAAAAGGGTGATTACCATAGCTCTCTCATTAGGCTATTTTAAGGATTGCATTGGACTAATATTTTAAAAAATACATAAAACAATTGAAACAGTGTCTCACAGTGAGCTCACAAAAATGTTTACTATTGTGATTACAGTTCAGAACAAATCTTTTGGCAGATCCAATGATTTACCTCGTTATTCTAATACATCTATAGGTATCAGTAGCTCTTTTATTTATCATGTCCTTTCCTATCACTGTCCTTTTTCCGTTTTGGTGCTTTGGCTGGAACTGAGAGTATCAGGTGTGCTAGACAAGCACTGAGCATGCAATGGTGGTGCATGCCTTTACATTGTACAGCTCTAATCCCACCACTCAGGAGTCAGAAGCAGGCAGATATCTGAGTTCAAGGCTAACCTTGTTTACAGAGCTAGTTTCAGGACAGCCAGGGCTACACAGAGAAACTCTGTCCTAAAAAAGTGTGGTTATTAACACGTTGTGGCCACACTTTCTTTCTAGCAAATTATTGCCTGCTTTTATTGGTATATATTTCTGTTTTCCCTTGGTACCAAATGCAGAGCTTTGCATGCAGTAAATGTTTGACACAACTTTATTGAATATATTTCAGCTGTTGTTGTTGAGTTAAATGCTGAAATTTATTTCGTTGATATCATGGGCTGTATAGTCTGTCCCCAGATTCAGTTATAAAAGGAGTTTTTTAAGTCTGATCTCAGTGTGCCTTACACATTGCATCAATTTGTAGGTTTCCTCTCACAGGAAGCCCAGTGCAATACTGTGCAGAGCAACTATCAAGGTTGGGGTGGGGTGCGTGGACATCAGCCATCTCTTGCACAGGAAGTGGCCATAACTTTGCAATTGTCTTTGTACTCTTTCTTTCAGAGGTTTCCCAAAAGAGGTGGAGGTGGATGACTAAGGAAATGAACTCAAAGTAAAAAGGTGTTTTCCTGGTTCCCACATAGAGGGAAATAAGCTAAGGATCTTGGAGAGTTAAGGCCAGGAGGTCTTCCTCATTTTCTTATGCACTTGGTCATTTATTTACTCACCTGATAGTCCTGGAGCGAACATTTGACCCGTTGCCTTGAGAAGACAGCGAGGGCCTAGAAATAGTCCTTACTTTGGGTTTCTACTAAAAATGGATGCATAAGAGCAGTTGGATAACTACTGATTTTGCTCAAGGTTATCAAAGAAGACTTTCTAGTGACAACCAGCATCATTTTTATCTCTCTATCTTTTAACACAGCCTAAAACCTTACTCTTCTGAGCATCTTTCTAACTTGTCTAACCCTTTGTCTCTCATCCTGGGAGGACTGTGTATTTTAATCTATACATCTGATGTCACTTTACACCTTTATCAAATATTTGTCACATCCTATAGAGTAACACAGTTTCTTTGATACATTTCTGTTTTCCTCTTTGCTGGAGTCTGAGACTCTGGGAATCATATGTGAAGATTGAGGTTCAGCTAGTACATGATTATGTAGGGTCATATAGTTATGTAGGGTCCTATAGTCAGA
The DNA here is from genome assembly GCA_001685095.1 of Ellobius talpinus. Taxonomy (NCBI): domain Eukaryota; kingdom Metazoa; phylum Chordata; class Mammalia; order Rodentia; family Cricetidae; genus Ellobius; species Ellobius talpinus. The sequence continues at coordinate 22,454 of LOJH01006006.1, read as the reverse complement.
GCTGAGTTGAAGGACTCTGTCTCAGGGTTCTTTCTCATCTAACACTGAGTACCTGAACATATTACAGAAGGGGTCCTCATCACAGTCTGCAAATTCTCATTTTTTCTCTTTTCTCTTTTCCCTCATCTTCCTTTCTTTCCAAACACAGCCATGAACGATAGCACCTCAAATGGGAAATCCGTTTGACTTTCCATTGCACTGAAAAACTGCATGGACTACAGGCATACTATATATAAGGGGCCCCACTTGCTGGATGTGGTGACACATAGCACAGAATCCTAGCACTTGTATGGCCGAGGGAGGGAGATGGCTTTACTCTGAGTTTGAGGTTAGTCTGAAAAAGGTCCTGAAAGCCTCGGGTTTAAAGGAAAACTTTGTCTCAAAAAATTAAAATAAATAATCCCTTTGTGCTGTTGTTGAAAGCTGGGCCCTTACCAACATGTTCTGTGCTTGTGGGATAAAGAGGAACTCTCAAGCATTCAGTACCCTTTGTTCTACTTCGTATTTTTTGTCACAGATGACATTTTTTTTTAAAAAAAATCCTTTCTGGCCCCTAATAGTTTCCATCTATGGTGCTGAAGATGGACACCATTAGTTATTCCTTTAATGAAGTCATTATCTCCAGAAGTACCTTGTTTAAAAGCCAACGGGGGATGGTTGGGAATGTAGCTCAAACAGTTTGAGCCCCTGTCTAGCACACGAGAAGCCATGAGCTTAATCCCCAATATCACATACAAAAAAGAAAACAAAATAGCCACTAGAATACCTTAACTGAGCACATGCAAAAGGAGTGTTACTGAATGTAATTTTTTCAGAGTTAGATGAGAGAACATAGTCCCTTCTTAGAGAAGGGCTTACTGCCTTGCTCCTACTTGAAGCTTTAGTTAGAAACTCAAAAGAAACAGTCGCTAAATCTTTCTAGAAGTGAAATCTGGATACACTGTTCTCAGGGTCTAAGCTATCATTATTATTTATTATTATTATTATTCTGGTGGAAGGAAGGTATTTGCAAAATAGTGTTAATGTGAATGGGTCCCTATTCTAGGCTATAGTCACAGCCTTAGACCCTGTAATCACAGGAAAACACACAGTAAATAAAGAGGATCAGGGAACTATGGAGTGTTTGAGTCAGAGAGGCTGAAAGCAACAACGACTCCCAACTCTGCTGTTTAGAGCAGGAACAGAGTTGAGTCTATGCTCCTCACACTTTCAATTCTCAGGCTATGGTCTTTTTGCTTGAGTCCAAACTTTAAAAAAAAACTTTATATGGCAGGAATAGATTATTTACAAAAGCTTGACTATTGGCTAGGGCCTTATTTCCACTAGCTAGACTGAAGGGTGCAATCTGAAACTTATTTTAAGTAGATCTTGAAAACATCACAAGACCTGTCCCCATCCTTCATCCTCTGTGTCATTAGAATTTAAGGTAGAAGGTCTTAAAATGAGAATTGATCATCTATCTAGTTGTGAATGTAGACTTCCCAGGGACTGCATACATGAGGCTTGAGCATATAATTTATTGCCTTCCCAAACTCTTCAGTTACCCTTCTCATCCTGGAGGTCACATTGATTTTAAAGATATAGCATTATCTTTTATTTTATTTTCGCTACTTTTTTCTTCATTGTGATTAATAAAATACAGTTTAAAACATCCTAGCATCTGGAGCAGTAACTGAATGCAAATTCAGCCTTCACCCTCATTTCCGAGTGTTGTTTGTTTAGACAAGTTGTTTTATCTACAGTGTGTGGCAGAGAGTTACCAGTATATTCCCTGCGGTAACTTGGTCAGACTATGGCTTGCCTCACCTGCTGTATCCCTGGTGAGAAAGCAGACTCTCTGAGTCTCACAGGGAGGGAACAATGTACTAGCACCACATGCCTGAATACCTCAAGCCATGGCTGAAGTTCAGATCAAGGTGCATGCTGGGAAGACATTCCAGGTGGTGGTGAGGTTCACTCCTGATTTGGAGCTCACTTGCTTCCACAGTGGAGAAATACTGACTGATATGATCTGCGAGATGGCCCAGTAGGTGCTGGCTTCTCAGGAGAACTGTCCTTTATGTTGTACCCACAGAGGTCCGGGGCTCCAGGTCTGATAAAGCAACCACCCCGACTCCCACAAAGGTGTGCTGCTGTGAAGATGGAGCAAGTAGGTTCTGCCACTTCTGGAAGCAAAGAGCCAAAAGTTTCTACATTCTCTATCTGCTAGCCTTTTTAAACATGTCTATAGTTTGGGCTCTAAAATTATGGGAAGGAGAGTCATACCCAAAAGAGAACTCACTCGTCTTTAGAAGGGGGTGGAGATGAAACAGTCACATTTATTTTGTGCTACTCCTTATAAGCCGTAGAGCTGCTTCTGTCTGTCAGAAAGAAGGAAAAGCAGTATTCCAGGATGAGAAGGTGTTCTCACAGGAGGAGATTAACATTGTTTTGGTGGAAATGGTGTGGCACCATATTTCAGTTTTGATACAAATTTGCTTCAAATTTAAAATTTTGACAATGGATTTTCATTAGATATTATCATAGCTCTGATATTTGAGGATTCCCTCAGTTGCTCTAGGAAAACGTCCTTGCCTCATGGGCAGAGCCCAAAGGCAGCTTATAACTTCCTGCTTTCCCACTCTGAAGCATGGGAAGTCAGTGAGTGTCTTTGGAGGCCCCTTGAGAATGGGTGGAGAGAGAGCAGTAGGGGCTATTCCTGCACTAGCTGCTCCTTTCACAATAGTTCTGTTTTGTCATGTTGTACCCAGATTTCCGTTGGTTAGCCTCAACCTTATCTTCCTCATTTCTGTTTCCTCTTCATGGTACAGAGTCCTTCCGAACATGTGACCTGCCTGCTCACAGCATAAAGCTCAGCTTTCCCTGATCGCTATAGTTTGGTTTGGCACCTATATCCCATCCAAGGCAAAGGCACTACTTTGATGACAGGTATAGTATCCATTTATTCTCTTAGATTTCCATGCTGTGACAGTGTTCACGACAGCTTACAATGATTTGGATATGCCTAACTGCTTCTCAGATCATAGTTAGGTATGGAAGTCAAAGATAGGACAGGAGTTTTCTATTGGCATTCTATCCTGGAGTTTGTGGTAGCTGAGAGAGGGGACATGATAATTCCTAAAAAAATGGTAGGACTTAGAAGATAGTCATGTAGAATTTAAATGTTCTTCAGAGCCAGGAGTTAGGAGTTCTGAATAGCATTTTTTCAATTTGTCCTTTATCTATCACTTTTCTTTGAACGAGTTGTTTCTGCATTCTAGTGCTCAGGCTTGGAGCCTCTTTTTCAAAGAAGAGGAAGACAAAGATCTCCGGAGTGCCGTTTAATGTCTTAGTCCCTGTGTCTCTTATTTCAAAGGTTATCAGCCCTCCGCTGAGAAGGGGGATGGGACTGATTCTCTAATGTAAACCTCTAGGCAGGGCTGAAAACACGCTGGAAAACTGGTGTTGTTATGAAAGGTTATGACCAAGAGATGAAGGTTTCTTCCTCTTCTAGTCTTACACCCCACTACTCCAATGTTAGAACTGAAAAAATCACACAGAAGGAAGTTTGAGAGTAGAAAGAGAAGAAATATGTGAGGACCAGAGGTCTAGGAAGAAGGAAGAAGGTAATTGCCCAAGGCCACGCACAGAACCTACAGCACAGCTCAGTCTAATCACAGGCCAGGGCTTTTTTGCCCTGCTGTAGGACTGAGACACCAGAAAGTAGAGGTGCCTTGCAATTGAGGCAGGTGGCTCTTCTTCTATTGGAAGAAATCTGGATATTTCGGCATGGCCCTGAGTACTTCTTCTTCACTAATCTATTTCCTGTTATATGGCTTATTCTGGACACTTAGAGATCTTTGGGTAAAACCTCATGCCTCTTTTACCAAGATTATGCCCTCCAATTTCTTTGGTGACAACTGATCTATTGGTCTCTTTGGGAACAGCTTTCTGGAGCTAGCCAATGGAGGATGTTGTGCTCTCATGGGGATGAATGATGCTATTTCAAATCAGATCATGACAAATAGAAAAGTTTAGGACTCCTTCAATTACCACCACATGTAGTCATCTTTCTCTTCATTCTATGGGGCTGACTAACCTTTTTCAACTGAACTTGCCTTTCTTCTGTGTACTCCTTTGAACAGGTGCAACGAGCATCAAAAGCGGAAATGAAACTGGCCTACATCCAGCTTAATGACGGACTCCTTCCATCAATACTGGGAAAAAGTATTTATAATATTTTTTTTTGAATTTTGAGTGCTGACTCTTTAGCCCCACTCATACCTCTCTTCCAGGCTTCCTGGGGTGTATGCGGTCAGATAGGGCATTCAGGAGGCTATAGAAATATCACCAGACAACTTTCAACTACCTTGACATGTAAGACTTCTGTCCACATCTCTAGAAAAGACAAATTGAAGCCTAAGAAAGGCTTTATCCCAGCTGTGATTGGCTAGGATCAGTATCTAATTTTGTCTGATACTTGCCACTGTACCACATGTGGTGGCCATGACAGCTGCCATGTTAGAAAGTCACACTTTTGGGAGATGTAGGGTGGATTTGGAGACTGAGAGGAAAGTTAGGGAGTAGAAAAGACAATTTTGATTTTTAGCTTTTAAGTCATCAAATTGGAGCGATGTGTTAACCTCTTATATTCATATAAGAGTTTAGAAAAAAACAGCATATTTTTGCTGAAATAGCATTCAGGGAAGTTTTCCTTTCCTAGTAATCTTGGAACGTTTGCCACTTTTTGTGCCAGTGCTTAATATAGGCTATCTACTTTTTTTTTCAAACCTACATTTAGTTCTGGGCAGGACAAAATTCGATAATGGCAAGCTGGCATTTTGAACAATAGGATTTGTGTGATGCAAATGACAATCTCAAGTTCCAGGTGTGGCTCTTCTGGCAGTTTCCTTACTGCCCCAGTGGCTGTGAGTTCAAACAGCTTAATGATGCCCTGCAAAATCCACTGTCCTGTTTTGCTCTTTGTTGCTGTTCTTCTCCCTTTTTGCAGGGGGATATAAGACAGGAAAATGCGATGCTGAGGAAAGCTGAGGGACACAGTGAGATGACATAAGATAAAACTCCTAATCTCTAAATGACTTATTATATGACTTTCCCCAAACTTCCTTTTCTCATTTTTAATCTTGAGTCAGTAAAGCCAGGCAACTTAAAAGGGAATTTTAATAGTATTCGCTTGTAACTATTTATGCGACATCTGGCTAAAGCCCCAAGAAATTACTGCTTCAATTTCGCTAAACAAATTGTCAATCTTTTTCTTTATGCTGATATTTATTTCATTTATTCATTTTAATTTTAAAAACACATTTTAGTTACCTTTTTTCTGTACAAGGAATCAAATACAGAGTTTTATACATGCTAGCAAAACGCTCTTCCACAGAGTTTTGTCCCTAGGCTTTGTTTTTTTTCTTTTTTGTATAAGATAGGGTCATATTACATAGCTTAGGATGGCCTCAAACCTGAAGTTCTCCTATCTCTAAGAAAGTTGGTATTCAGACATGTATTATCATAACTGGGTATAACCACAAGCTTTGAGCATTTGTTACATAACACATATTAAATGGATGTCTTTATATGCTTTATCAATACTCTCACAGTGACTTCCTGCACATTCTTGTGGCTGTAAAAAACTAGGTGTGAGGGCCATAAAATCACTTATCTAAAATGTACACTAGATAATGGCAGAACTAGAATTCAAGACCATTTTTATAACTCAAAGTCATGCTGAGAACACAGTGTGAAGGAAGTGGATAGAGGGAAGGAACAAGGATGTTGCCTTTGAGGCTTTTAAAATCAGGGAGGCAGGATGACTACCAAACTGTCCTGTTTCAGCTGAATAGAAGAGTTAAGTGTGGCTTGGGTCACGGAGTCTCCCGACAAATACTCAGGATCCCTGGTTTGGTATGGTGCCTTAGGCCTATTTTGCTCCCTCCTCTCTTTTGGTGTTTCAGCCAGTCAGGTCAGCCTCTGCGTTTTCCTGAGGCTTGGGGGTCTAAGTTCATCACCACATCCCTTCTCTTTCTAGGTGCACGACTTCTAGGATGTGCTTGCTGCCCAATGGATGCTCCTGACCTGGCCTTCTGCAGTGTCACGCTCCGTGTATTTGACAAGCTGAGTTGGACACTCTTTGTGGTAGAGTGTCAGTTTGTCAAATACCCCAAGTGTGGCTCATGCCTAGCATCTCCAGGTCCAGGACAGAGCAAATAGCCTGCTGCCTATATACAAAGTTTATAAAACCTCAAGCTCTCTCAAGGTACTCTATGGCTCTGAGGGAACTATAAGATTTCATCAGGAGACATCAGAGTAAGGAAGGTCCAGCTCCAGGGCTTACACATCTGGGATCTATCTACACACCTTGTGAGAATGCCATGGAGTGCCCAATGGGATTAAAAATATATTAAGGGATACCAAGAAGGATGTGCAATTTGGTTTATTATTAATGTCTTCTTTCACATTCCTCTTCCTGCAGCCAGAACACCAGAGTTTTTCTACAAGCATCTTGACTTCAATAAGAAAGTAGGACATAGAAATCCACTTTCTTGTCCTTGGAGCACACGTTGACCTTACCTGCATTTTCTCTTTCTGTTTTCTTTTGTCCCTTCTCAAAGTACTCTTTCTGTTTCGCTTTGCACACCCAATTCTTCCATGTACGTTCAGACCCCACCAAACTCCAAACACTCCGGGCAGTTTGGAACATCGACCTATACTTTTTCTTTACTCCTTGACTAGATCCAGGTATGTGCTCTTATATTTCCTGCCACTCAATACATCTCCCTAAATTGTCAGTGAATTTTTCCAGGGTATAGTCTTGAATTCCCCATTACATTGTAAAAGTCTAGAGCATATTATATTTACTTGATTGCTGCCTTCCCTACTATTGTCCAGCATTTTAATTTGTTTAATGAATGTTTACCAATTAATTGATGTTCTACTAGTCCATTGCCTTGGGTGAAATACCATGCAGGGTTTTGTGGAAAAAAATCAAACTGTGTGTATTCCAATGCTATTGTGTACACAAATAGTAACCAAAGGGATTGTTTTCCTGAGAAATAAGACTTAGGACTGGAGAAGGAGGGTAATAAAAAACTAGACTCAGAGGGCAAGTGAATTTTGGAATTGTTTGTTTATGTGGAGCTTTTAAACAGAATTTTCTGAGCCTTTAATATTCTAATGCTGCACTAAATGAACTTTGATACAGAACTATAGAAAGGGACTTCCAATATCTGTCTCCAGATTCTAACATTTCATGATATATATTTTAGGAAGTTTCTCTAGAGAAATTCCATACTTTCCCGCTGTTCTGGAGATACCTAATTTCACTCTAACTTCCCACGCATCAGCCATCTACCTAAATGACAAGACCTATCATGTCACCCCATTTTTTGCTTAGAAGAGTCACTCTCTATAGGAAGGACTTACTGGCTTATCCTGCATGCGAAAACACCTTAGTTTAGGGGCAAAGGCCATCTTCAGATGTCTGCAGCAATGCACGCACACTGCTAAAATTCATGGGTCTCACTTCCAGTCTTTGTTTAGCCATTGTCTTAATGTGGGTTACATTTGACAAGTCATCATTTCTCTTTGAGTTTCGTTTCCCATTTTGTGATATGTGAATGCTCAGATCAGTAATCCTTAAGCTTTTTCAAATGAAAGACCAAGAGACATCCCTGATGTTTCCTGCGTCGGGGGGTTCCCTGCATTGGGGGTTTCCTGCATTTGTAACTAATTTTACTAGTTCAATAAAAATTCTCTCCTCAAGTCCAGGGATTATTATTTTTTTGTTTTTAGCAGAATAAGATAAATGAGTGTTTTTAAAAGGCTTGGGAGGGGGGCTGGGCTAAGAGCTGTTTCATGAAGGAAGCTGAGGTTTCTACTGAGTGGGGCCGGTGCTGTGGAGGCTTGTAAGTAAAATGGAGAAGAAGTGGTCCTTCTCACCAGTTGTGTGTAGCTAGCATTCAGTAAGGAAGAAAATGCTGAGGTTTTGATCATGGACTTGGCAGTATCAGTGGGGCAAAATGTGGAGGCCTCTTACTTGCTCATTTTTGTGTACTATTTTGACTTTTGTAATCATCTCAAAGTGGGAGCAGCTCTTGTTGAAACTATAGGCAACGTAGCAACTCTCATGAATAGTAAAGAAGTTGATTTGATATGAAATACATGGGGGAAATGAAGCAGTACAAACCTGACCCTAAACGATTTCTAGACAAGGGAATTTTATTCAATGGTACATAAATATATAGCTCTCCTCTCCTCTTCTCTTCCCTCTTGTCCCCTCCCATCCCTTTTCCTTTTCTTTCTTTCCTTCCTTTCCCTGTTCCTTCCCTTTACCCCCTCACTTCCCCTTCCCTTTCCCTTGCCTCCCCATTCCCTTCTTTATCCTCCTTTCCCTTTCCTTAAAAAAGAATCTGTTACACTTAATCCTCTCCACATTGCAAGAAGAGTTCAGGAGTTAAAGAAAATAACCGATGAATATTGCAACTAACCCAAAGATTTTAGTGATACTACACACATGTTTTAAAAAAGGAAACTACTTCATATCTATGTTCATTGTCCTTTGAGAAAGAAGTAGGGCTTCTTGCCACACTTCCTGTTGCCCTGAGAAGAGTCCCTAAGTAGAACTAAAAGAAGAAGGAGTGGGGGAATGGATATTCTGTATAATACTGTTTAGAAGAGATTGGTTTGTTTTAGATAGCGCTATCCATGGTGTGAGAAGGGAAATGGCATGAGTTGGAAAGTGAAAGACCAAGTAACCAAAAAACAAACTGACAGCAACAAAAATCTGTGGTATAGCTTAGACTAGCATTACAGACCTACAGTCCCAGCTACTTGGAAGTCTAAGGCAGCTAGCAAGTACAAAGCCTGGAGTGAAATCAAGGCAAGCCTAGGCAAGTTAATGAGATCTCATAAAAATAAAATGTTAAACAAATACAAGAATATAGCTTAGTAGTAGAGTACTTGGTTAACCCTGGTTAAATTTCTTGTAACACACACACACTTTCTTGTAAAACACACACACACAGAGAGAAGAAAAGTGTGTGATCTATATTTCTAGGGGAGCTTACCATATTATTTAGTCTCATTTTAGGTAGGTCCTACTGTGTCTTAAGATAAACACAATTGAAGTTGCTGTCATGATTAAACATTTATTACCACCAGAAGAACAGAACACACGAGCATTAGGTTTGCAGTGTAGGAACAGATGTGTACCTTGGCCTTTGATTTGGCGATATTAATTAAAAGTCCTCTGGCCTTAGAGAAAAGGACATAATCATGGACACAGATGATTGCCCGAGTTGGTAAGACTGAGCCTCACCTGATTTTCTGGTGATGCTTTGAGGAATGAAAAAGAATCTCTAGTGCTATGGGAAATTCTCTGGTGTTTTCAGAGGAGGTGTGGAGGCCCCAGGCAGGAACATAGAAGGGTCCAGGGCCAAACTCAGAAGCTAGCTTTCTTGAGGGGCACAGGGTAAATTCTTAGCCAAACCAGGATTTCCCAGTGGCCCCACCAATGGCAGAGTTGATACTTTAGGTTGTCTAGGAAAAAAGGAAGCAAGCAAGCAAGCTTAAAGACCTAAATAATCATAGGCAATTATGTCAGTAGACCTTGAATTAGTGGGACATTTTGAGCAGATGCTTTTGTCTTCGGTAGCAGCAACTTCGTAGTTTCAGGGAATTGTGTGAAGCAGGCAGGAATGAATAGTCATCGTTGATCTGGGTGGTTATCTAGTACTCCTGGCCCAGGCAAGGACTCATCAGAATAGTCATTGATCAGAGCATGGGAATCTGGTTCATTATTGAAGTACCCATTTTTGAAGGTAATCACCTCTGTGGTTTCTTCAGAGTTTCTGGTCTCCTTGGCACACACCCTGTGGATCAAGAGCCAATTACTCATGAGAAAGATCTTGGGTTTAGATCCTGCCTTCTAGCATCCTAGCTCCTAAGTTCTTATTCACTGACTCCCAGGATCCTGTTAAGCAGGGACTGTGGGGACAGAAAGTTGGTATACCTAAATCATCTTGTACATTCATTGATCCAGGATACAACATGAGAACATTCATCTGGGAGGGTAAAATATTTTCTGACCCTGAAGGACTCTGCTTGGGCTAGTCTCCAGGTTTTCTGCCAACAACCAACGGAATTTAGGGCATTGAAGGGTTAATATGTTAGAAAAATGTGTATCTTACCTGTTTAGTTCATAGACATGCTCTAGAAAACAAGGAAGAATCAGGTTAGAAATTTATATAGAGAGTATATAGGGGCTAAGTATGAAACCTCAGTACCAGTCCAAAAATGGGGAAGGAAACAGAAGGGACTCCAGGGTACCAGCTTTGTAATATTGAGAGATGTTGTCATGAGTTAAAATTCAGGGACACATATTTTTCAGAGAAGTGGATGGTACACATCCTTGTTCTCCATCCCCTTTGCCATTTCTGACTCAGACCATCAAGCTGAAGATATTGTTTGGTATGGGTAAAGGGAAAACACACCAGACCTGTTCTTCACCCAGGATTCTCATCAAAGATTCACAGAAAATTCTGTGGGAAACTTGATTGCCCAGCTACAACCCAGGAAAATACACTGAATTTGGTTCCATGTCAGGGATCATAACCCAATCCATTTTCAAGTGCACTGACCTATTACTCAAGAAAGGGCTCGGTTGTTACATAACCTCTTTTACCACACATGTTTATGAATATGTATACATGTATGTATATGTACGTGTGTACATACGCATGTGTATATGATTTATAACATACATGGAAAAGTAGGTATTTCATTGAATTAATAAAATATTATTACTTAAAATCTTAAAACTAAAAGGACCCCAACTAGATAGTCATTGCCCCCTAATGTTGTGGAGAACTGTCCTCTAATGTAGAGGACTAGCCTGGCACAAAGATGGCTATTTCTTGATACAGCCCTCTTCCCTCTAGGTGCTTATGACCTTTCAGGGTAGCAACTGGAAATTCATGTACTAAATTACAAGAACAGTAACAATACAAACTATGGGAGTTCTGTTTTGTAGAGACCAACTTTTCCATGTTTCATCTCCCCCACTGGACAGGGAACTTCTTTATTTCCAAGGTTGTTTTTTTTTTTCTGTCTTTACATGCTTAGTATCCAGAGTACAACTTATGCTCAGTAACTACAGACTAAATTGAATTACTGCTCTGACTCTGTCTCTCTTAAAGAGAAACAGGAAGTGGGAATTCTGGAAAGGCAAACTAAGAAGGTTAAAAACTAAAGCGCAAAGACATGTTATGTAAGCCTTAGTTGCTTGTCTAAATTCAGTGGGTGGAAATGAGAACCAGGAAAAGTTACTAGTGGATGGGAAGAAAACAGAGCTAGACCCATATCATAGAGGGTCTTTAAAAGATGGCTTAACCTGACTTCTTGTTCCCTTGAGTTACTAGGGACAATGAAATATTTTGGGATATTTTAAGAGGCAAATAATATGTAGTTACTGTCTTAGCCTTTAGAAGACTATGGTGAATGGTTTCCTTCAAATAGAGCTGGTATATGTGGCCATTTGAGGAATTTCCATTCCCTAGATCATCCTGATGGATCACAGTCATGGTAACTGGCCAACACCATAGGTTATACTTGAGACCCTGGGGAAAGAGACAGACAAGACTGCGTTCTATTTAATTAAAGTGATCTAAGGCAGAAAAGATGTTTATGAGTGGAAGATGCTACAGAAAAATATACAAGATGATTGTAGGCAAAATGACTAGTGCAAGGTATTGAATTCTAACTTTTTCTTAGAAACAAACATTCGAATCCCCCTCAACCTCGTGTTTTCCATACTCATTAAATCTCTCTGGCAATAATGTCTTCATCATGAAACTTCCAAAACAATTAGGTTAATCTTAGGGCCATTGCAAGGCCTAGTGAAGAAATTCCTTAGGCTGGAATTCAAAACCTGCTGTGATTTAGGAGGGAACCTACATTGTCCGCTGTAATTCATTATCCCTTAACTAACTGAATTTTCCTTTGTGATGACCCACAAGCACTTCCAGTTTAGGCCTTTATACTTCTGCTCACTTGGTTTCCCTTTCCTGGAACACTGTCCCTTCATTTAGTGTCTTCATTCAGTATGACCTAGCTCTAGTTAAACCTTTTGAAAGGCTTTGTTGATTATTCCAGCTCTGACACTCTTCTCTTCAGTATTTGTTCAATATCTTCTTCTCTATACCTTGAATCATTAATCTTTCTGTAATGTATGCTATTGATAAATTCTATGCTTCAATGTGGAAATCCTCTCATACATTGCAAGCAACTCGAGAGCAGCTTCCCTTCCATTCTTGTAAGATGATTCATTACAAAGATAGTTGTGCTTGGCTTAGTACCCTGGATTTTTATATTTTGTTTCATAATTCTTACATTACTGGCAGAAACAATGAATATCTGTCTCTTTTTATTTCTACCATTGCCCTGAAACTAGTGTTAAAGATCATTGGAATGTTAGCCATACTGCCTCATATAGAATGTAGATAAATATACTGTTGGAAAGAATGAATGAACAAAAGGGCAGCCATCCCTACTTATTACTCACCTTGTTGGAATGTCCTGTGGCAGAACATAAAATAAGCTGTGGTGACAACCACTATGCAGCAAAGGGAGATGATGCAGATGATGAGAAAGACTTTCAGGTTCCTTCCTAAACGAGAAAATAAGACCAAGAGTTATTTGGTTTAAAATGAGGTTAGTCAAGGCCTTACCCACTGTTGGACTTTTTGCATAATAATACCAACATACCAGGCATGATGTGCCCATGGTATGATAGCAGCAAGGCAAGTATAGGACAACTAAGACCTTTCTGATTGGAACTGAGAACTGCTCCACAAGAGGGAATATCATGCCTGCTACTATAATCTGGTCAAAAGTCTCTCTCTCTCTCTCTCTCTCTCTCTCTCTCTCTCTCCATATGTGTGTGTCATAGGCCCTAGAGTAGAATGTATTATACTTATTTTTGTAAATATTCAATTTGCTATTTGAACATTATACCCATAGGCTTCTCTCTGTATTGGTCTAGGGAGCCTATTTTGCATTTGACAGCCATCAATGCAGAGATGCATACTGGTAAAAGTGCTGAGAACAGACTTAGGCTCACTTCTACTTTATGTGTATTGGTGTTTTGCCTGTATGTGAGGGTGTTGGATTCCCTGGAACTGTAGATACAGACTATTGTGAGCTGCTATGTGGTTGCTGCTATGTGAATCTGGGTCCTCTGGAAGAGCAGCCAGTTCTCTTAACCACTGAGCCATCTCTCCAGTCTTAGCAGCCTTAGTGCTCATTTCTAAATGGTGCATTTTCTCTCTCTCTCTCCCTCTCTCTCTCACACACACACACACGGGGAGAGAGAGAAAGAACCTCATGAAAGAGAGAGCAGAAATATTAAGAGCCAGACAACGAGGAAGAGTGCTGTGGAATGCTATGTTCTGGACATGACAGGATTATTGTATTCATGAATTTATAGTAGTATAGCTAGGGTTATCTGCTCAGACTGACATAAGATCAAGCCAAAAGTCCTGCAGAGATGGTAGACGTGCTCGTCTTGCCCTACTCCTTACTGAATATTGCTTCTGGAGGAGAGAGACTCATTCTTTTTTCAGTGTGTTCCCACCCAGAGGTTTCCCATACTCCAGCGGATGGATTCAAACTCATGTACATCTGGGTGTTACTAGATAGATTTAGTAGGTTACCTAAAACGAAGACATGAAGTTCGGAGGAGTTAGTTTGCAGAGTATATGGTTGGAGTTGGAAAAGAGAAATGAGAGGTGAATATGACCATACTTCATTTTATACCTGTATGAAATTCTCAAGAATCAAGAAGTTATAATAAAAGCATTGACTGTTTACATAATATTATTTCAAAAGACAAGATTGAATGGGAATGGTGGTGTAATACTGGCAGTTGGGAGGAAGAGGCAGGCAGATCTTTGTGAGTCTGAGGCTGGCCTGGTCTACATAGCTGGTACCTGGACAGCCAGTGCTACATGTGCCAGTAATGTAATATTGTTTATCCATGAATTATTAGTAATGGCCCAAATGGGAAGTTTTTCAGTTAATATTCAAGAATAAAATAAATTCATTGTTAAACACACGCATACTAACCAATTATTTAATAATTGAAATATATTTGCACATAACATAAATGTATATATTCATATGAAACCGCCACTGACTCTGATAAACACACTGAGTAAACTAAACCAACCACAAAAATACATTATTTTATTCCTTTATAAGAGTACAAAATAGCTTAAAATAATACAGGTAATGTGGTTGTGAAGTATGCACATTTTAAAGAATTTTAAATATTAATTTACCAATACATTATTTATATAATGTTTCACTAAAAAGTTTGTTAAAGTTTTAAAAAGCAGACAAATAAAAATTGGCCTTGGGAAAAGAGATCAAATCAGAAACTCTAAGTATCAGCCTAGAGCATCTTGAGGTTCTGAGCTAGCCAGAGAGAAAAACAAAATCTCACATTCTTAAGACAATCTTGATAAATGTCAGCGACAAAATGTCAAAACAAATTCTCATAGTCCGACTGGTTGATTGCTTTTTGGGCCACAGGCAGATTTCCATTCTTTCCAAAGGGTCAAGATAGAAGAATTTCACTTTGCCTAAAAAAAATGGTCATGGTGTTCTGACTTGCCAGCTTTTCAGAAATGCTATATTCATGAGACTCTGGCAACTTATGTTCAGCCATAAAGACTCTTCTCACTGAAGTACTCTTTGGTTCAAGTTCCCAGTTTCCTCTTTTCTCAAAAGTATTTCCACTCAGTAATCTAGGGTACCTTGAGAGTTAATTCTGTCAATCTGAAAGGATCTAGATACTTCCAGGAGACCTAGGCATTACCTTAACTGTGGGCATCATTCTTCTATGGGCTGGCATTATGGAAAGAATGAACAAGGGAAAGCAAGTTGAGCACCAGCATCCTCTGCTGTTAGGCTGTAGATCTGATGTGATTATATGCCATGCCTTCCTTGCTGTGATGGACTGTACCCTTGAGCTATGAGCCCAAATCGACCTTTCCTTTCTTGAGGTGTTTTGTTTTCTGGTATTTTGTTGCAGAAATGACATAAGTAACTAACTGAATAAATTAACTAAATGACATAAGTAACTAATTGAATAAATTAACTAATTGAATAAATAATTGAAGGAATATACTGTACAGAGATTCTAGTTCTATATCTTATTTACTTGTTGTATGACTAATGGGTCAGATAATGGTTCTTCCTCCAAAGTTGTTTGCACACAGATTCTTAGAATTATATGTAACACAAAAAAGAATTAAGGTAAAAGGCAAAATTAAGGCTGATTGTTATCTGCACTTCAAATAGGGAGATAGTCATTACTGTTTCTGATGGGCTCAATGTAATCACAAGGATTGATTTAATAGTAAAGGTAGGAGATATGAGAGAAGGTAAGAGTTAGAGGAAGATCTGAACATATTACATTACTGATGTTGAAAACAGGTGAAAGAAATCAGGAGCTAAGGAATGTGGGCAGCTTCTACATAGTGGAAAGCATCAAGGAATGTATTCCTTTATAAAGCTTCCGGGAGGACTGGGGCACTACTGGCACCTGATTTTAGCTCACTAATAACTACATCAGACTTTTGACAGCCATAAGTATAAGAGAACATATTTATGTCATTTTACCATACAAAATTTGAGGTAAGCTTTTATGTCAGTCATAGAAAAGTTAGTATGGTGACATTGGTCAATTAGACTTTAGTTTCCTCATAACTTCAATGACACATTTGAATAGTATTCAATGCACTCCTTTCATTGACTTTCACTTCATTATAATCAGCATTCAAGATAACCTTTTCCTCATACTTGCTTTGAAGCTGTTGTTTTTTGTTTGTTTTCATTTTGGAGGGATAATTAAGTAGATGACTCAGTGGTTTACATACTTGGTGTATAGCAAAACCAGAGTTCCCATCTCATTACTCACATAGTCATGAGAATCTATAAGCACAGTGTTTAGGAACTGAGGCATGCAAATTTTCTGGTCTTGTTGGCTAGCCAGTCTAGTCAGCATAGTGTGCTCCAGGCTAGTGAGAGATTCCATCTCAAGAAAAATTAAGGTAGAGAACAACAGAAACACCTAGAGGAGAGCTCTGGTCTCCATATGAGCATACACAGGCAAGTAAGTACACACATACATACATTATATTAAACACACACACACAAACACACACACACACATGCAAACTGCTTTTTCCTTCTTATTGGCTTCTTTCTAGTTTCATGGCTTATACCTCACTCATTCTTACAAAAATACACATGTGTAAAAATTAGGAGCTAGAATCTACATATAAGAAAAAACATTCAACATTTATGTTAGTGAACCTAGGTTACTCCAGTTAACATATTTTCCAGTTCCATATATTTTCCTGACATTTTATTTTTTCCTTATGACTGAATAAATTTTTTTTGACAAATAAAAATGTATTTTCCCTGTCCATTCATCTGCTGGTTGTTATTTAGGCTGATTTTATTTCTTGTTGTGAAGAGAGCATCAGTAAACATGGATGTGCAAATGTGCAAAAAAATGTAGGATATAGTCTTTTGGTATATGCCCAGCAGTGTGAATGGAATATCTTTTTTCATTTTGTTTTTAGCAAATTTCTTGGTGTATATGTAAAAATATTGACTTCGTATGTTGATTTTCATATGTTGATTATGTATCTTGAAACTTCATTGTGAATGTTATATTTAATAAAACTGGAGGTGATACACATTTTTACCTCATTTTATGTTTTAGAATGCTCTAAGGTTTTAAGCTTAGTATAATGTTGGCTTTTCATATGAAGCATTTAATTGTGTTGAGGTATGTCCCATATATTCTTACTTTCTTCTGAACTTTTATTAAGAAAGAGTGTCTTTGTATCTGCAGAGATAACCAAGTTAATCTGGCAGTCAAACTTGGCACTGTTGTCCACATGGAACTGAATTTGCAGAAATGAAGAATGCAGAAGTTAGTGGGTCATGAATTCTTTCTTCCCCTGTGGTTTCAAATAGCATCTAAGGTTAGTCAAAATGTGGCAAGAAAGTTCATTCATGAAGGTTCTACTATAGGGCAAATGACCTTGAAAGGCCACTGTAGAAAGGGAGTGGAAACGGCCTGACAGGCAATGATGTTGTGGGCAGTAAAATCAGAGGGGTAGAGACATGTAAGCCCTCTGACGTCAGACACAGAGCTATGGAGCTATGGGATTTGAGAATTTGTACTTTCGGGTTTCAGTCTTGCTTTGGTCTAGTATTTCCTTACTATGCCTCATTTCTCACTTTTATCATGGTAATGTATATTATGTGTTATTGTATGTTAGATATAATTGCTTTTTATTTTACAGGGCATTACAGTTAGGAGATTGTCTTAATTATAATATTTCTGATGGGTTCAGTGTAATG
Organism: Ellobius talpinus; assembly: GCA_001685095.1. Lineage (NCBI taxonomy): Eukaryota > Metazoa > Chordata > Mammalia > Rodentia > Cricetidae > Ellobius > Ellobius talpinus. Next base: position 5,021 of record LOJH01006006.1, on the reverse strand, counting down.
ATAAAGATCAATCTGATCAGAAGAGACTTTGGACTTGCAAATAGTATTCTGATTGTGCAAGAATATGGGGACTTTGGAAGTTGGACTGAATGAATTTTGCTTTATGATGTGGCCGACAGACTATTAAGTTTAGGGAGTAGAATATGGTAGCTTGAGTGAGGCATCTTGGGATTTAGAATTGGTCTCTAGTTGGTTGCTGTTTGAGGAGTATTATGAGGGGTGGCCTTGTTAGAGGAAGTATGTCACTGAGGATGTACTTTGAGGCTTCAAAAGCCATGTGTTACCCCCAGTTTATTCTCTTGGCTTCTTTGTGGCTGGACTTACATGCTCTTAACTGCCTGATGCTTGCCACCTGCTTCACTCGACCATCATGGGCTATAACCCTTTAAAACTGTAATTTCAAAATATGCCCTTCCCTCTGTAAGTTGCCGTGGTCATGTTTCTCATCATATAATAGAAAAGTAACTAATACACACCTCATGGCTCCAGGAAGAAAGGAGGTCAATCCCAAACTCAGCATACAACAAGTCATAATAAAGATTAGGGATTGAAATAAATGAAAGACAGACCGAAGAAACAATACACAATATTAACCAAATAGTTTGTTCTTTAAATAGATTAAGATGAACAAACTCCCCAGCTAAAATAACCAAGAAAAGAGATAGAAACCTCAAATTAGTGAAATTAAAGATGAAAAGGGAGTTGTTAGACTTCAATGAAATCAGGAGGAATATTAGAAAATATTTTAAAATTTATATAAAGCACTGGAAGACTATAAGAAATAGATCAGTCTCTAAACACATATGCCTTACTAAAGTAGTTACTTTTCTGTTGCTGTGATAAAAACACCAGGTCCAAAGGTAACTTAAAGACCAAGGAGTTTATGATTCCAGATGGATGAGTCTGTCATGGCAGGGAAGTGTGGTGGCAAGCATGGGCATGGCAGCAGAAGCAGGAAGCCCGGAGATCAATCACATTCTTCAACATCAAAGACAGTGCAGAGAAAGGGATCTGGAACTGGCGTGAGACTATAAACTCTCAAAGACCAACCCCAGTGATGCACTTCCTCCACAAAGACCATGCCACCATTTAGGGAATAAAAACTCAATTAATCTATAGGGGACATTCAAGCCACTACATCCCACTCTTTGACTCTGATGTGATTATGGCCACATCATAGTACAAAATTTGCTTAGTCAAACTCTAAATAAAAGTCCTCACAATCTGTGACATTCTCAAAACCATTTAAAAGTCCAATGTCTGTTTTGAGACCCAAGTAAATGTCTTATCTGTATCCTCAGGTAAAATAAAAAAGTAGATCACATACTTCTAACATAAGATGACACAGAATGCACATTACCATTCCAAAAGGGAGAAGTGGATGGATAGGAAGGAAATAATGGACCATAGAGAGACTAAAATCTATCAGGGCAGACATCAAATCATGTAACCTTATTTCTGATGACACAAGGGTTATATGACTCTGCCACTCCTGCCTTTCTGCCTGCAACAGGCATCTGTTTCTTGGGCTGTCACCATTCCCTATCTGCAGTTCTCCTTGGTAGATGTTTCATGATTCTAGCATCATCAACATTTGGGGTATCCAACACAATTCAGGTTTCATTTTCACAGCATAACACAATGAGCTCTTGGGCATCTTGTCTTCTCAGGCTGTTCATACAGGGACTGCCCTGTTACCCATATCCACATCTCAGGGGCTTCTATTCTCAATCAATTCTAAGATATAACTTTGTTCATTAATGTTTTCTTTATGTATTTCCTTATGTATTTCTATTTTATTACCCATCATTGAAATTCATTCTTCTGCATGGTCTTATCTGTTCCTGATGATTTCTGCTGCGCTTTCTATTTTATTTATTAGTAAAGCATATATGTATATATATATATATATATATATAGCTTGTTTGAGATCACTGGTCCTATATCCAGTATCATAAAAAGAAGTATGCCTTCAATGAAACAAAACCAGAGCATGAAACAATGAGTAATATTTATTAAACTATTTCACACTGGATAATAAAAACAGATACTTGATGGATACCTGGATACATAGATGTTCTGTGGTATATATGGAATTAACAACTGGTTACAAGACCATGAAATAATTTGGAGGGTTCTGACATATGACCTATGACATATAACACAGGTGAAAATGGGGATCTCATAGTTTAAGAGTAGCCAGCCAACTATTAATGTGAAAGAAGTTCATTACTTTAAGAATTGATTTAGGCATATCAGTGAATATTAGCTGACTAGAAGTTTGAGATGAAATAATGCAGGCTATTTTCTCTTTGAGATTTTAGTCCTTGAGTTCCTGATTTGGGGATCTTTGAGACTTTTGGGGAATAAAAATCAACTCTGATCTGCTACAAAAAGCCCTTAGTCAAGAATTAAAGTAGTGGAGGACTGCTTTGATCTTTACCTATTCCATTTCCTGTCTCCTTAGGATAGATGGCTGAGTTCATGTTCCTAATCCTACTTTCCACCCATCCCGCCCAGTGTTTGAGAAGTATATTGCTGCTGCACTAGAAAACAAACTAAGAACACATTTATCCATTTCTTTAACCACAACCTGACTCTTTATTCGTGTATTGTTATCTTTCCATTTCTATCATACCTATCCAATTTAGTTCCTGGGCTCTTCCTGGGTTTGTGGAGATGAATTTCACATAGAGAACTTATAATGAATCACACAGTTTAGAGTCAAAGAAGAATGATAGGATAAAATTTTGCTTTTACCTGGGCCATCAATGGTATCCTCACTGTTTTCATTCCCCAGGCCAGCAGTGGTCTTCTCATGTTTTCCATTCACTGGGCAAACAGTGGTCTCCTTATTGTTTCCATTCCCCAGGCCAGCAGTGGTCCTCTCATGTTTTTCATCCACTTGGCCAACAGTGGTCTTCTTAAGTTTTCCATTCTCCTTAGTGGTCCAGTCACAGGTTGAATTCACTGTAGTTGTTGCTATGAGAACAGAGAATCCAGGTCAGAGGCCTCTCTTGCACTAAAGAGATGTGAGGGTCGTCGATGGCAGAAAAGGCTTGATGTCTTTGCTGGAGATCTCTTCTGGGCTTCCAGGGTGTCTAGTCATTGTTTTTCCATTGGCTTAGTGGCCACACCTAACTCTACTGATAATTTACTACCATCTGCAGCTCTGTTGCCCTGCATTGAGCATTCTGCTGCTCAGATAGATCATTCATGACCTGGAGGGATTTTTGGTCCCACCAGCACCAGCTCTGTTGTTGCTGCCAATGTAGTTTTTAACTAAGTGTCTCTTGCTCTATCTACCAATAAAGATATGGGAGTCAGATGTTGGGGTGAAAACCTGATAACTCAGAGGTGCTGAGAAGCGACCAGCTGACCTTCCTTTTGACCAGAGACTCAGCAAGAGTTTCTCCATTTGTCCTAAAATAAAAAGACCATGAATCCCTAAGTCCTTCCCTACTCCTTCCTGTGCATCTCTCTATCGATATTCCTGCATCCTCTGCACTCTCTATGGCTAATTCTTGTCAACTAGTCACTGAGTCTGCTTCCTGATTTAAGGTTGAGTTTATTAATACAGTCTTGTGGTTTCACAGTGCAATCAAACATCCTGCAACAAGCCATATTAATAGTCTATATTGTAATATGAAGTGAAACATCTCAGCTTTTTGCTATAAAGGATTGCCAGTGGAAGAAGATACACAAAGAAGTAGAATGCTCAAAGTCACATAGTAAATCAGATTAGGAAAATTGTGATACGTTGCTTTCTTTTAGCTTGTTTTCACAAAGAAAAGTGTATATTCATGATTCAACTTCTCCACTACCCTTAAATATTTGCTACATTTCTTTTGTATTCATTAATTTACTGCCATGATCTCTGAGTAACACAGTGATCTCTTTGCCCAAAGTCAGTGGAATTGCATCTCTTTGGTTTCCAAATGTGTTTCAAGAATTCAGTAACAAAGCTCTAGTAAAACTTACCTTCCAAGGAGGATTGCATGGTTGTAAGTGCTTCAACATTGATTATAGTTGGATTAGAGGGGTCTGCAAGGGAAAAAGGAGTGAGGTTCAGGGATCTGGTTCCTTTAGATAAGCAATTGAAGATACTAGTAAAATTAGGAATTAGGTTGTACCTCTCAACCCTTCCATCATGATGCTGGTAACTTCTATTGTCTGTTCAAATCCTCACACATCACTCTAAGGTAGTGGTCATAAATCAAGGTTCGAAGATGTCAGTGAATCTATATCTAGAGCTGAGAGGGTGTGAAAACTAGGCTGAGGGAATGTATTCTAGTAATCACTAACTTTTGACTAAAATATAATGAGTCATTCTTGAGGAAGAATTCCAAAGGACAACAAAGAAGGTGTTAGTTGGTGACTTCAATGAAAATGTCAAAGTAATGACTTCTAAAACTTGCCCCTCACAGAAATAAAGGCATAACTGAAATATTTTGGTATTGTAATTTTCCCCAGAATTTGGGAAATTGGTTCATAGGAACTTATGGTGCTTATGGAAGAAAAATAGCCCAGTTTTAGTAATAACATGAAGCTTTGTGGCATTTCAGCTTTCCTCAGAGGTTATTACCCTACTCCAGGTGCAAAAGTAAGAAGTTCATTCCAGAAATACTATCTTTATTTGACCTTTCTAATGATTTCTTGAAAAGATGTGACTCCCAATGCTTGTTTTATTTAGCATCTGCACTAAAAGTCTCTGTCTATGTCTAGGAGAAAATTTGTCACACAGGAGCCTAAAGCAATGGATAAGAGTTTGGAGAAAGAATAGAGTAACCAAGAATTTTAAAAGGAAATGCTCACAAATGAGATATCGCTAGGAAGTTTGAAAAGTTTGGCAACTTCCCAGAGTCAAGGATATCATATCCTTTCTTAAAGTCTTGTGCACATCCAGAAAAAATATAAGGCATAAGATCACACTTATGATTAACCTTGAGGTTTCATATTAACAGAAAATAAACAATATGCCATAATTATAAACTGGATACACATTGATATCATTGTTAAAC
>LOJH01006005.1:11877-32863 GCA_001685095.1 Ellobius talpinus | reverse complement strand
ATAGATAGATAGATAGATAGATAGATAGATAGATAGATAAACAGACAGATAGATAGATGGGAGATAGATGACAAATACAGATGATAATAGCTAGGTAGACAGACAGATAGACAGATGACATATATAGAATGGAAACTGACTAAGGGTATTATGAATCTGAGACGTTTCACTATCTGCCATCTACAAGCTGGAACATGGTAGTCTATCTCCATCTGAGCCCAACAGCCTATCGGCCAAGGAAATCATTGATTTAATTCCCGGTTCAAGCACCACAGAAAACAAGAGAAGTCTAAGCAGGTTGGAAAGAAAGAGATAAATTCTTCCTTCTTGCACTTTCCTTTTTCTATTTAGACTCTCAATAAATTGGAGGATGCTCACTCACATTACAGAAAGCAATCTACTTTACTAAATCCAAAGATTCAAATGTTAATTTGGGGCCTGAGGTATACCTCAGTGGTAGGTGCTTACCTCACATGAGCCAAGCCCTGAGTTTAATCCTGATAACAAACATACCATTTCACTCTAAACTAAGGTTGTGTTAGACCCCCCCACAGTTATTTAAAGTTAACCATTACATTACATGCTTAGGACACAGTCTTACACTGAAGAGAGATATTTCGTGCACAACTATGGAATTCAAAACAGTTTTATTCTGTAAGGCCAGCTTTGTAAAGACTGTTAGGCAGATATCACCATGGTTATAAGCAGACTCTAGAGATATGCAGTTGAGTGCAGGTGTGGATCTGTTATGTAAATTGTTAACTAGAGCCAGACAGGGTTAGGATGAGGAAGAACAAATCGTCCTACAGTGTTAAGACTTAGACAGTAAAGCCCATGTTCTTTTGTCCCGTGGCAACAAGCAATTCAGAAGCGGCGCAGCTGGAAAACTCCAGTGCCGGTTTTCACCAGGGTGCACTCAAGAGACTGGATGACCCTGCACTTTTGGGAATCGCTGACCAAGCATTTTCTGGCTCAGACACTTGTCACCACCTTGCTCCTTTGTTTTAGGAGACCTCAAATCTTGCCATGTTGGCCACTCGGAGAAGTGCTTGAGTGTTCTTGTAACAAAGCAGCTGGCCTCCTCTGCCTCAAGTAAATCCAGAGAGAGTGGCAAGGTCACCATTTGTCTTTTAGCAACTTTTCAGAAACATACATGCTTTGCTGATTGCCATACTTTATTCATTATGAAGAGTTTAGTAAGCCTAACTTCAACCAAGGGGAGGTAAATAAACATGATCTTTGGGAGGGAGCTATACCATAAACAGTGTGGATATGTATGCAATTGTCATAGCAAGCTAATAAATGTCTAAGAGCCTCAGACTTCCCTTCTATAAAATGGGAATTGCAGAGATAGTGTTCCTTGGGATTGTCATGAAGAGTCAATAATACAATAAATGTGAAGTGTCTCCTAAAGCACCTGGCACCTTGCCGGAAATGTTCAAATGTTAATTTCGTTGCATTTTCCTGATTCATCTGTAGTCAAAGAGAATGATTAGACAAAGTATTATTGTCTGAATTATTTATAGAAGACAGAGTCTACCAGTGTCATTCTAGCTATTTGAGTTCTTTTTATTCAGGACAAGTAGGAAATTTTTTAGATCTGAGTTCACAACTGGATCGGCGCTAAGGTGCCCAGAGTTTCCCATCTACATGACTTCACTATTCTCAGGATAAGTTCCATGAATACCCCACCTGTTAGCATCTTATGCCAAAAACTCTTACTAACTGGCTCATATATATAAATATATATATTTAAAAATTATATGTGTAATTTTTAATTTTAATTAACTTTAATTATTATGTTATATATGTATATATACGTACAGTTTATATAGACACTTATTAGCTTGCTATGACAATTACATACATACCCACACAGTTTATGGTATAGCTCCCTCCCAAAGATCATGTTTATTTACCCTCCCCTTGGTTGCGGTTAGGCTTAATAAACTCTTTATGGTGAATAAAATATGGCAAACAGCAAATATATATATATATATATCCAAATCATGAAAATGGTCTAAGAGAGATGACCCAGCCCTCCTTAGTTTCTTGAAACCAATCAAAGAAAAGAGGCCAGATATCACAAAACAAATTCTCTCTATTCTCCAAACATGTCCTCCACTCTGGGGTCCCTTAAAACTCCTACAAACAAGTACATCATTGGAATGCACAGAATGCCCCGACAGATTATGCAAAATAAGCTCTGAGCTATAGGATTTAGCCTTATATAGGCTTAACAGATTAAGTCAAATGGGGACTATAACCACAGTGTTTTGAACATTTGGTCGATATTTTATTTGTTGTATCTGCTGGTAACCAAGTTAAGCATCTAGAGTAGTTGGCTACCAATATAAAAATCATGCCCTGTGCACACAGGGGCACATCTTACTTGGCGGTTTGATGCTGAAGTTCTTAGCGTTCACTGTTAGATAAGACTAGTGTTCCATTTCTTTCCCAGAAACCCACAGAGTACCTTCCAGCCTTGAAAGCTGGTCTGCAGAGAAGAGGGTTCCAGCTCAATTATCCTATATTTTACAACCATAGTAATATATGTCTTCCGATAAACTGACCTTTAAAGGTTTAAAATAGGAGTTCTGTGGAACCTGAATATAGCGAATACTGAGTCCTCTATAGGTCAGGCAAAGAAGAAGGGTGCAATTACTTTTCTTATCAAGGTAATCCTGAAAGACAGAGCCACATAATATGGGTTTTGCCTTACACAAAATTTATCTGAACTGCTATTGAGAAAGGGAAAAATAATCCAACTTTTTATTATAAAACAGGATCAGGTTATGTCTTTCCTTGGGGTCTATAGCAGAACTAAAGCCTCTCCATGGAGGAATTTAAAAAACGGTCTGAAACTAGAGAGTTGAGTCAGTTGTTAAGAGCACATTCTGCCCTTTCAGAGGACTTGGTTCTATTCCAGCACCCACAACAGGCAGCCAATAAATCACCTCTGACTCTATTTCAAAAGTATCAATATCTTCTGGCCTACACAGGAACATTTCACACATAAATACATTCAGGCACACACACAAACATATACACCAAATAAATGACTGGTCATACATGGCCTCTTAGGTAGTTATCTTTGCTTGGATGTTACTTTGGATAGCCATTTTGTTCTATCAGATACTCCAATAAAGTTAGAAACCATGGGAAATTAGTTATGGATAAAACCAAGAAGTTAGTATAGCCATAAACCAAGAGGGATTTTGGATGACATATCCAGCAATCAGTAACATATCTGCCTAGGCCAGATTTTAGGAGATCTTGATCAAAGAATTGTCAATGCAAATGAGTTCAAGATTGGGATAGAAATAATGTAAATAGAAAACATATTGATTAGTTCCGAAGAGAACAGAAGACAAAAAAAAAACAAAAAAGAATATAGAGACAGATATCTGGAGACAAGCATCTGTGTTAGTAATTGTGATAGTGTGAAAGAAAATGGCCCCAAAGACAGTGGCACTATAAAGAGGTGTGGCCTTGTTGAGAGGAAGAGTGTCACTGTGGGTGGGCTTTGTGGTATTTTCTCAACTTTCACTAAGTGTGACATTCAGTCAACTTCCTGCTCTGGTCTTGTCAAGGTGTAGCCAGCATCACATCTGCCTGCACCTACAATGCTCCCATCATCATGGTAATGGACTGAACCTCTGAAACTGTAAGCCACCACTCCATTTAAATGTTTTCATTAGGAGAGTCACCTAATAAAAAATCTTCACAGCAATAAAAAAATTAATTAAAACAGTAATAAAGATGCTGAAACCATAGATAGTCTCAGCTCATTGTCTGTTGAAGAAATTATTTTGAGGAGAAGTTTCCAATGTCTGTGACCACATTGCTTGTCCACTTGTTGGCTGTTCATCAGATTGTGATAGGGTGAACCTGACTGGGGTGCTATATTCAAGGTTTAACCACTACATGCTTAAAATCCAAGTGGGCCATGAGCAGAACATCCTAGTTTCTGCCATGGCTCAAGGCTTTAAGGTCATTTTTTCTTCTTAGGACTTGAGAACATAGTCTCAGTTGTCAAACTGATAAGAACATATGTCTTTGGGAACAACTGGTTGGAAGCAAACTTGTGAATAGAACATGGAGCCTCATTTAAGAGGTTTGTTCATGGGGCCTAAAATGATTTCCCAACAGTTAAGAACACTTAGTACTGTTATAGAGGACCAGAGTTCAGTTCCTAGCACCTGCAAAGGCTCATAGCCACCTATACTCCAGCTCAAGAAAATCTGATGCTTTCCAATATGGAGATGTGCATAAACATACATGTGCATGCACACACATTAATAATAGTATTAATAACAGTAACAACAGCAACAATTTAAATAGCCAGTGATTGAGCTTTCCCTTCCTAGTGTCAGGTCTCTCTCTGGTGGGGTAGCTGGAGTAATAATCTCTCCTATGTTTATTAATATGGTTGGAACTGGATCCTATTCCTAGGTGCTTCACTTACCTGATAGATACAAAGTAGTATGAAACACCTTATTCCATGTCCAGTTGGCTTCTTGGCGGATTCTTGAAGTCATTCTTTCGCAGTATGGTTCATTTCACTGTCTTTTGGACCGACTATGTTCCCCTCAAAGTGTGTCATTTCTTGGTGACAATATGACTTTACATACTTCCTGAGCTATCACAAAGCAACCCCTTTAGCCCTCACTTCAAAACCACTAAGTAAAGATTGTAGAATTATAGGATGGTATAGTGGGCATGAGAGATGAGGAAGGGAAGTGGAGGGCAGGAAGAATTAAGAGATACTTGAGCTATGAGGATGGTGATGGGTGGAAGAGGGTCCTGATTAGAAAGGTCTAGACGTGGTCAATGTACAATCTATACACATATAGCTATATCAATGCCAGCTCCATTAATCTGTACAATTAATATATAGCAAGACTATTAATTTAAAAATAAATAAAACGGAGGAAAGAAGGAAAGGGAATTCATTCTTTCCAATTCTGTCCTTGTTGATGGGGCTTTCATCTTGTTTTTCCACTCTTGTGGCTTCTTCAGTTTAGGACAGTCTTTAGTCCCTCCCATGGCTTCTTCCTTGCTCGAAGGTCATTGATTGTGACCCAGGGAAGGGTCACTTTTATTCATTCTCTTGGATCTTGTCACAACCCTTTTCATTTTCCCTGTAACATTCTGAGTGAGTGCTACCAAATTTTCTGCGACATTTCTTCAAATCTTCCGCCAGACCTCTGCTGCTGTAAGTGTTAAAAGCAACTTCCACTCTGTGTGAGATGCAAGTTCTTAAGGTGCCATTCACTTCTTGCCATTCTCTTTTTATCTCAGGAGCAGTGGGGCTGGGGCTGATCAAAGTCATATTTATCTTTTATTTTTCTGGAACCACAAGATTGGAATTTCTGAACCACTGCTATGACCAATAGCTGCACCTCAAAAAATCCTGAGGATCCTCCTAATAATTTTGTTTCATCTCTTATACTTGAAGATGATTTAATTTTTCTTCTGTTGAGGGTCTATCAATGGGCATTGTGTAACTTTAAAGGAACAGCAATCTACCACTATTTACATCTCACTTGGATTCTGCCCTAGAAATCTCAGCTTCGTGTGGTCCAACAGGAGTGTTGTTGGATCTGATATATATATGTGTGTGTGTGTTTATATATACATAAATATATATATACATAAATATATGTATATATATATGGCATATCCATTCTTCTGTCTTGCTTTCTCATGAGACGCTGGGGTTATTTAGATAATATAATGTTCATGAAAACCTGAGTATCAGCCCAAAGGAGAGATAGTGAGGGCGGAGCAATTGCAGCACTATCTGGGAAATTTGTGGAGACAGAGCCCTGGTGAAATTAGAACAGAAATTATTTCTTCATCTTTCTATTTTGCGTGAGGAAGATAGGCTAGGGGCTGTTACCTGCTGAAGCAAACCTATGCATTTGCACCTATCAGGTTCATTCTGATAAAATAATGTGAAGGTATCTACAAAATGCACTTCTTGTTTTCCTTTTACCTTGTAAAACAATTCTAGTAGCTAGTGGGTAGGGAGATCACTGAGGGTCCTGCTTTTTAGCCATTTTCCTCCAGAACATGAAGTATACTGAGAGCAAACAACGTTGTAAAGAGAGGTCATTAACTTTCTTTTCATGGGCTCCTAAGTGAAAGCAGTCCAACCCGTAGCTGAAAGCTGCAATTCAGGACTAAACTGGGGTTGCTTAAGACATGGAGATAGACAAAACACAACACAAAACAGCAATTCCTGCAGAAGAACAAAAGAGTAAACCCAGCAGTTCCTCTGAGTTCCCCAAAGCAAGACTCCTTGGGTCAAATGGCCTTGACGGTACTTATCCTTGAAACCTGAGAAACCAAATACAAATGGAAAGAAGAGAACTCTCAAAGTGCTGAGGTAGCTCACACAACTGGTTCAAATCAAAAACACGAAGGATTTTGTGCCACAGGTACATTTTCCCCCAGAGAAGAAAATCTTGAGAAATCTCCAGAGCGAACAGCACCCCTGACTTCCTCTGGTGTTTGACTTGGTGTGAATGTCCAAGCAACCCACCACAATGACCATACCCCTGACTGGTTCACTGTAGTCTCATACAAAGCCCAAGAGTCGGGTGCCTAAAACGCAGTACAAACTAAAACTATCGAGAAATAGAAGCTCAGGGAAAGTTCAACCAGGAAAGTAACAACTGAGAAGGGTGAGCACAAGACCTCAAATCCCAGTCCAGCCATGACTGTGGGTTACATAAGATGAGAGGTCACAGGGATAAATCGGGTAGCTTCACAAGTTTTACTGGAATCAAGATTTCCAGAATTCTCAACACCAGTGGACATTTGGTATACCATTCAGTACTGTACAGTTCTGAAAACTAAGCTTGTAAATCACATGTGACATGTTTAGTTTATTTTTTGGTTTTATATATATCATACACACATATGCATATCTATACATATATATGTATAGATAAGCAAAATTGTACATATATTATTTTATCTTATTAATTTCACTATGAGGCACCTCATTGTCCAGCCCACAACCACTTTGGTACAAGTCCTTCCTTTCTTAACCATATTCTGAGCAGCAAGTTGACTTAAAAATTAACCAAATAAATAAATAAATAAAAATAACATTGTAACAGTTTCCCGTTCAGAGCCTTGCAAGTGGACACTGTTGAGCAAGCATTGAAATGCGTATACCTTCAGCTGTTGTTCCTTTGGCTAGTCACCCACTTCCAATTTTGAAGGCTTCCTACTCTCCTTCTAGTTTCCTGGGCTTGTTTTGACCACAGGATCTTTATTCTTCTTAGTATGCTCAGGGATAGTTTCCTCATTACTTTAGCCAACTCTACATTTACCTGTTATCTCTTCAGAGAGATCTTACTGAGAAGCTTATCAAGAAAATACCTCACATCCCGTCACCTCTCATGATTGGGCTACTTCTGTTGAACATCATATCAAGTACTGATGTATTTTATCTTCCTCATTATATGTAAGCTCTAGAACCAGTAGTTTGCCTTGTACTTAGAATAATATTTGTAGTGAATACTCAATAAATATTGGTTAAATTAATTAACTAATCATGAGTTTGACTAATACAGAAGCTATAATACATGTTGTAGGATCTATTTAGTTAATAGATATATAATACTGTCTTTTAAAATGTTAATTAATTGAAACCTTTTATTCATTATGCAATTTCATATAAAAGTTGCAATTTCTGCCTTCTTTAGAAAAATTAAAGAAGTTTTCTATTAGCGGTTCCTTTACAAATAGCACATGATGCTTGTCAGACAGAGACTAACCCAGACCCCACCACTCCTACGACCTCCCTGACACCAATGACTGACTTGCACTGGCTCACCCTTTACTGTGAATGTGCCTGTCCCCGTATGTTTCCAAACCCCTACATAAAGTATGTATGTAGAAAGTCTCCCAACCTTTGTTCCATGTGTCTGTGTAACTTTTTCAAAACGAATTTAGAAATTAAACCTGTCTTGTGTTCATTCTTCCCATCTCAGTCCTAATGAGACACACGCTGTAGCCTGCGGTTCCTGTGCAGGTTACAGAACAATCAGCCAAGCCTGGCAAGCTCATCCGAGTACCACAATCAGTAAAAGGGCAGAAATAGCCAATGGTGTTTCAGAACAGATCTCACTTTTGTAAAGTTATTTTTAAAAAATAGTTTTCAAAACCATTAGATTATAAATATTTTTCTTTATTTTAAAAATATCATGAATATTATTAGATCCAGATGTCTACCTTAAGAGATTCGTTTACCAATATAGGGCACCCAGTGTCTAAGAAGGAAAACGGCTATATTTAATAGTAGATGTTGAAGCCCGATAAAGGGAAATAAACACACACACACACACACACACACACACACACACACATATATGGAAGGAGAAAGAACCACATCCTTTTGCTCAGTATCTATGTGTTTTAGCAGCATGAATATTTGCCAAGCGCCTACATTGTGTCAGACACCATTGGAAGCAACTGAGGAACTCATACTGTCTCACATGCCGGAGAGCCAGACAGCAAAGCTAAACAAGTAATAAAGTATTTTCTTTTATTTACAGTAAGAGTAAGAACCATAATAAAAAGAAACCGGGAGGAGGGTGAAAGAGGTCGGGAGGTCTGGCCAGTAGCTGGAGTAGCAGTGTGATCTAGGTAGGTCCTGTGGGGAGAGGAGATCTGAGCAAGACCTGAAGGAGGTGAGAGAAGGCACACCTCTCTGTAGTGAGAAGACTGTGCGGTAAAGAATGGCATAGACCAAATACCCTGCAGTGGGCAGACACCTAGTGTGTTCAGGGAGCCGTGTGGCTCCTCCAGCTGAATTAGCTAAGTGAGCTGACTACTGATAAAAACGAGACCTTGAGTATCTCCAGAGTGCTGCCCACAAGGGCAGTCCAGTCTTCTCAACACAAAACTATTTACCTTTCTGTTTAATAAACATATTTTAACATGGTCATGACCTAAGGTTGGAGGCTTTATGACATATGCAGGTTCTATTTTCTAAAGGAATATTAAGCAACTGGGGTCATGGGCCTTGCCAATGAGACCCTGACAAAACCACCGTCCACACACAATGACCTCACAAACTGGCTGCGCTTGTGTTATCCTGAACATAGTCTCCTGTTTTGCATATGGTCACCGGTGCTTTTCAAAGGGTAGTCCTTCGCTCTGCCTGCTAGTCACCTGCACCAAGCGATGAGTTCCGATGCAGTCTCGGGAAAGCCGCGCTAACAGAACTTCATGTCTCCTCTTCGCAGCTGCTGGTGGTAGACTGGCCATTTGGATCTGAGATGTGTAAGCTTGTGCCCTTCATACAGAAGGCTTCTGTGGGGATCACCGTGCTAAGTCTATGTGCTCTGAGTATTGACAGGTAAGAGTCCGTTCTTAGGCCAAGGAGATCCTACACACCACAGAACTGCTATGTTACATAGGGGTAAGCTGCACAGTTCAATAAAATCAAGCTCTCAACCTGCTTAAAAAATAACTCTGTTTACATCTTCAGATATCGAGCTGTTGCTTCTTGGAGCCGAATTAAAGAAACTGGGGTTCCAAAATGGACAGCAGTAGAAATTGTTCTAATTTGGGTTGTCTCTGTGGTTCTGGCTGTCCCTGAAGCCATAGGTTTTGATGTGATTAAGACAGACTACAGAGAAAAGCCTCTAAGGGTCTGCCTGCTTCTTCCGGTTCAGAAAACAGCTTTCATGCAGGTAAGTGTACTTTGCTTCTTCTTCCTGCACTTTCCTTATAAATATTTAACTATTTTCCCTAGTTCCCCACCTTGGTAAGCTATTGATTTATGAATACCTTAGGCATAAATTAAGAGTTTGGATCCCAAGACTGTGAGGTTAAGCATTACTAATGACCCCACCTGCAAGAATCAGGGTAATTACTTCTCCAAGAATACCCTAGGTAGCAGGGATCCAGATAAATCAGATTCCTACAAGAATGGCTGTGGCTTTATAACTTTTGTAACTAAAGTCCCAGGAAGATAGACACTGTTGTATAACCTACAGAAGACAACCCAACATTGTCAGAGAAATAGATGGTTTAAGCTATGTTTAAATACAAGATACCTGATAGTGTGGATTTAGAATACCAACCTGTCCCTTCATACCTTTGTGTGTTAATATGTATATTAATTTATAATTACATATAAAATATAGATTATATAATTAATAAATATATGTACAATTTTGGCTATCTATTAAAGAACTTTTGATCAGAAAATAGGGAAAGAAAGGGGATATTAATCTCTAAAAGATAGATCCTAAGTACAAGAGATTTGTCAGCCAGGCAGTGGTGGTGCACACCTTTAATCTGAGCCCTCGAAAAGCAGAGATAAGCAAATCTCTGTGAGTTCGAGGCCAGCGTGGGAATTCCAGGACAGGCTCCAAAGCTACAGAGAAATTGAATTGAAATATGCCCTGTAATGTCCATTTTACTTAGTACAGGCCTTTAGCTATGTGTTTAGTAGATATGACTCAAGAAATGTATGAAATAAGATATGTTACAAAAATCATTGTACTTTTATGAACTTGTGTTGTTTTTAGTTGACATTTGATATATAAGGGTTTTTAAAGAAGAAGATGTTAATCATAAAATTTCCCTCTTTTCTATAGTTTTACAAAACAGCTAAAGACTGGTGGCTGTTCAGTTTCTACTTCTGCTTGCCACTAGCCATTACGGCAATCTTTTATACCTTGATGACCTGTGAAATGCTGAGAAAGAAGAGTGGCGTGCAGATCGCTTTAAATGACCTCTTAAAGCAGGTAAGAGAATGCAAGGACCTGGTGAGCCCTGGCCGTGATGATGGTGGCAAAGGTGAAATTCACAGTGGTAAGGATGGTGATTAACTAACATCGGACACTGGAGCACTTTCACTTTCTTCCTTCATTTTGCTATTTTTATAGTAAAAAGGCATTTTGTATTAATTATTCAGAGACTATGTCTATTATCTAAAAGGATCTAGGGACAACCATTACCTTTTGCTGTTGTTTTGTTTTAAGACAGAAGCTCAGGTAGCCCAGGCTAGCCTTGAATTCAAGGATGACCTGCAACATCAGATCCTTCTGCTTCTGCCTCCCAAATGATTGGATTACAGACCTGCACTACCTTGTCCAGTCTGAAACACACACATACATTCACACACATACACACACACTCACACACATACACTCACACACATACACTCACACACATACTCATACATACACATAGTGTGTTTGTACAATATATAATTTTAGACTTATTTTATGTCGGATGAATGTTTTGCCTACATCCATGTGCACCCCATGCCTGGTACACATAGAGCTCACAAGGGGGGCATCAAATCCTCTTGAACTGAAGTAATTGATGGTTGAGAGCAGCTATGTGAGTTCTGAAAATCGAACCTATGTCCTCTGAAAAGCAACAAGTGCTCTGAGCTGCTGAGACATCTGTCCATCCACCCCAAACCCTTACTTTTTGAAGACAAATCCCTAACAACTTTAATTCTCATTCACACTGTATAATTGGAAGCACACTGACCTGAGTCTTTGGTTTGGCAAATACTATGAGATACCCTGTCTGGGGAGAGTATGTGCTGTGAATACCAACGGACTTTATATGGGCTTGTGGTCCTATTTCAGAGACGGGAAGTGGCCAAAACAGTCTTCTGCCTGGTTCTCGTGTTTGCCCTCTGCTGGCTTCCCCTTCACCTCAGCAGGATTCTGAAGTTCACTCTTTATGATGAGAATGATCCACACCGATGTGAACTTCTGAGGTAACAAAGATAGAATGCAATGGAACGGGGACACATGTGCCATGAAAAGCGGTGACTATTGGGGGGAAGAGAGACCAACAAGCATGAGACAGAGGGGAGGGGAGGGTGCTGAGGGAGAGGGGTGAATAGGAGTCACGTGTGAGGACACGTGTGAACACTCTATGATGGAATTCACTGATCCGAATGCTAACTTAAATTTTAAAAGAAGGGAAAAAAACAGAACTAATTATGTAATTGCCATTCAGACGTCTCCCCATCAGTCCTCCGAACAGGCAGAAAGAATATGATTTTCTTATCCTTAGAGACCATTAAGACTCACAATTTTACCTTCACCCCTGCTTTAGATGGATAAGTAAAAGGGATGCAAGGAAACCATGGGATATAGGCACAGGATTGTCAAAAGATGGGTGAATGGCAAGATGACAAGTATCAGCTCTATCTATACAGCTCTCTCTATACTATCAGATCTTCGTGATGCACACAAACCCTTCCTTTTCCAAAAGTCTCATCACTTCCAAATGAGAACTGTATTTCCAAAAGGAGAACTGCATATGGAAGTAATGGTGGGAGAGGGCAGTGTAGATGACAGAGACAGAACAGGAGAGAGAAAGGCAGGCAGGGAAGCGAAGACAGCGACCTGCACTAGCAAACTAGTGCTGAGACTCAAACCCTTGGGGGGGAGGGGGGATTTTCTTCATGAAAACACAAAGGTGTACATTAAATATATACTTGAGGAAACATAATTTTTACAGACACATTTTGGGCTTCTTGCAGCTTTTTGTTGGTTTTGGACTACATTGCTATCAACATGGCTTCTTTGAATTCCTGCATCAATCCAATCGCTCTGTATTTGGTGAGCAAAAGATTCAAAAACTGCTTTAAGGTAAGAGAATAATCTAAAATAAAATGTTTCCTGTGTTCTGGCATCAAATATAGGCTTTCAGAACCACTAATATTTCTATCTAGAGAAGACTGGCAAATTGCTCATTTCCCTGTGTTGCAAGATATATGACATTTTTAAATATCACTTTTGTATAAAAAGCAGTATAGTAAATATTTGCTTGCAAATCCTTATCAGTAATCACCCATGCTTTAGCCACTCAGTAGTACTATTGGAATTGCTCAGATTAACAGAATCTTACATGCACTGATAATGTGTGTCATCCAGGGAAATAAGATTGGAACATAGCCGAATGCACTGTCCCTCTGATTTTGGTAGACTTTTTATTATTGTACAGCTACCATGTCTGTTTTAAATAAGTTAACAGTCTTTTCTCATGGGCTATGGAAATAAAGTCAAGGGTAGGAGATGCCTCAGCAGGTTAGAGTGTTTGCTTTGCAGAAGGTTCCAAGCTTAAGTCCCCAGAACATGTGTAAAAAGTCACACATGCTGTTCTGGGCACAGTGGCCCACACCTTTAATCCCAGCACTTGGGAGGCAGAGGCAGGCAGGTCTCTGTGATTTCAAGGCCAACCTGATTTATGTAACAATGACCTGTCTCAAAACACCAGAGAGAGAGAGAGAGAGAGAGAGAGAGAGAGAGAGATCAGATGTAGCTGCTCACATGCCTATAGCTCTAGTACTAGAGATGAATGGAACAAGAGGATGGTTGGCTGGGGCTCTGCAAATACTAGCCTAGTTCAGTAGGAGATCATGTCTTAAGGGAATATGGTGGAGGGGGACAGGTTAGGACACTCAGTGGCTTCCTTTGGCACACACATCATCACAGCCCCCTCCCCCACACAAACACACGCATGAATAGCAAGTATAAAGAGATTAAAAGCATTTCTACTTCATCTTTTCTACCTTCTGTGTACAGCGGCGATATGTTGCTCCATGTAGAATATAATTATATCTCATTCAGATGTTGGCAATATGGCGCCCGTCCATCCATTCTCTCTTTCCATAATACAACACCACGTAAAATACGCTTCTCCTCACATGAGAATGAGCTATTGTCCCTGGGATTTTGTTATTTGAAAACCAAAATTCATTTCATTGTAAACACTAAAAATGTTAAAAATGTCTTTGTCCATTCATAACCCTGACATTAGGAGTAGAAGAGAACTTTTACCAAAATCAATTTCTTTCTTTACAGAGCAGAAAACCTGCTGTTTCCCTGAACATATAGCTTATCATAATACAAACAGAATAGACTCATAGTCTGTCATAAAATAAACAGAATGAACAAAGTTTTAAAATTTTTAAAACTCCAGTGAAACGTAGGAAAAAATGAAATCAAGTTGCTTGCACCCTTTATAAACCTATTGCATAATAATATTGAAAGGGCATGGGATAAGAGCATGTGTCTTAAAACAACATGACAGAATTATGGTGGGACATGGTGAGAGGCCTGTGTCTGCATCAAGTGACAAAAATCATGTAACAGGGCATGTACACAAGTTACATTAAATGAATAAGCCCAAGCACATGTATAGCTGTAATATTTCTGTTCTTGGGGGAAATGCTTGACCTTCAAAGTTATCACAGATTAATAAACCTTTTTTAAGTAAATGAGAAAAAGTATAGAAAATTAAGAGTGACTTTGGGGTTAAAGAGATGATTCAGGGGAAAGAGCACTCGCTATGCAGGCTTGAAGATCTGAGTTAAACTCACCATGTAAAAAGCCAGGCTTGACTGCCTATGCCCGCCACACCAGCTTTACGGGATGAGACAGAGGCTAAAGACATCCTGAGCTGTCAGCAGAGCAGAGGCAGTGAGCTTCAGGTCCAGTGAGAGATCTTGTCTCAAGGGCATAGGGGAGAGCACAATAGAGAAAACGGCAGACATCCTCCTCTGGCCTCTAGTGCAGTGTGCGAGCATTAGTACATACACACTCATACACACACACACTAAAAAAAGAGTGGATGTTTCTTGGTTAATGTTAATTACATAAGTTTTTTCTTCTTCTTTGTACTTTTTAATTGTGAAAAAAATCACATGCCACCAAGTCAGCCATATTTTCAATTTTTAAAATTGTATTTATTATTATTGTGTGGATGCAATGTGTGTATGAGCATAGGTGTGTGCATACCATGGTGGACAAGTTCTGCAGTGTGTGTGTGTGTGTGTGTGTGTGTGTGTGTGCATGTGCGCACACATGTCTGTTCTCTTTCCACCAAGAGCTCTGCCTCTCAAGCTCAGTTCATCCGGATTGCAAGTAGTAAACGCTTTCACTCACAGAGCCATCTTGCTGACCTTAACTGCATCATTTTTAAGGGGGAAATGAGAGGGTGTGGGAAGAAAGGGACCAAGAACCCCACACTTGCCAGAAGAGTCAGAGCCCTGAGAGTGCGAAGAGTAGTGACCGTGTGACTGAGTAAACACATAACGAGTTGTTCTGTTTTGTGCAGTCCTGCTTGTGCTGCTGGTGCCAAACATTTGAGGAAAAACAGTCTTTGGAGGAAAAGCAGTCCTGCTTGAAGTTCAAAGCGAATGATCACGGATATGACAACTTCCGTTCCAGCAATAAATACAGCTCCTCTTGAAGGGAAGAGTATTCGCTCAGTCTCATCATCCTTATTTTGGACAGATATCATTAGAGAAAAAAAAAACAAATCCAATGGAAAACTGTGTTTGCAGGAAGGCTTCCACAAATATAAGGGGGGTTATTTTTAACAGCTGTAACTTTTAACACCTAGTGTTCCATGAGCTGTTCCCAGCCTAGGAAAGCGATGAAATGGACGACATCTCCGTGGGAAAGCACTTAGATTTTCAGCCAGCACTTTGACATGGCTCTTGAAAGCTCCCAGTGTATTCATATGCCACTTACATTTAAAAACAAGCTCACTCAGAACCTCTGTTTATCATCCAGTCACATGAATCTGAAAAAAAAGGAGAGTATGACATCGGAATAAAACGTTTCAAATATAGTTTCAATTACTGCATTTGAAACCTTTTAAAAATCCATTAATAAATGTTTTGTGCATGATGTCAACACCATTTAAATTGTAATTGTATATGAAATGCAAAATCAGTGTGCTTCGTGTACGCTTTAGGTCATTGCAAACACTTAAATGATCAGAGCGGGTATAAGAAAGAGATGGCGCCTAGATGTTTCAGGATCATTATATTCTTTACATTCCAATAAGAACAAAGTCACAGAAAAAAAATGGGGATGTGTGAGCTGCTCTTACTGAGACTTCCGAACTTCCCTTCACAGGCATGGAAGGAAAACGCCAAACAGAACACTACCTACAATTTTTCATGGTTCTTTCAAATATCTTTCTACAACCGAAGTTTGATTTCCATTTGATTAGTTTCATCATCTGTAAATACTTAGCTATAAGCACTCCATGTAGATGATTTAAAGGGCAGGTCCCAGCATTTGTATCTTTATGACAAAGGGGTGCCAGGAACCCGGTAAGCGACAGAATGTGAATTGCCCAGTGCATTGTCCACATGGCAAAGAAGCAAGGCGCATCCTTCCAGTCGTGCTTTGGATAAAACGGTCCACAGCACGATATAGTTAAAATACCATGTCTTAAAGTTGTAGAAACTAGTTACTCTAACCAGCTCTCTTGGAGCTATTTTGCTAATTTCTACATTTTTTTCTGGAAGTAGCCAATAGAGAGGTGATCTGGACATGGTGCTTTTTCTAAAACTTAGAGGCAAAAGCACTTTGGGGTACTGCAAAACGCTCCACACTGTGCATTCTTAATCGAAGTGTGGTAGGTTCACTTCGGATGAGCAGTGTGTGAAGAATGCCCAAGAGAACTCCAAGAGAGAGGAAACGAGGTGGGGTAGTAGGAAACCCGTGGGGAAAGGGTCCCATTCTTAGCTCGGCATTCGTCACTGGCGCGTCATAGCAGAGCCAAAGGTCCTGGGTCGGCTTCAACAGAACACAGAGCAGCGTTCTCAGAATGACCAGGGAACGAAACGAGCCTAAGAGTTTTAACTTTGTCTTAAAATATAACAGAATCCCCCCCCCNTTTTTTTTCTTTTAGTAACCCAGGCCACATGTTGAAAATGAACTAAGAATGCAGTTTTCTGCCAAAATCCACTGTGACAATACAATAAACCCAAATACGACAATGAGGTCAGAGAGAAAGGAAAATAATGACCTGGCATCCCACAGGGACTCTATTTAGGAGTCACCCACAGTTTTTGTTTACGGGTTTCTCCCCATCATTTTCTACTTTTCATTATAAAAGAAACCCTAGATTTTCAATTTTCAATTAGTTATGGGTCTCCAGTACTTTCACAATATGAATGTATTTTTAATTCCTATTAAGTTTTATATTGATTTTATTGCTATGTAGTAAGTTCTTGCATCTTAATGTTCTTCTTGTTTAACCCAAATGCTCTTTCCTTCTAAACATCAGACTCATGAGCAATAATCATCTTGTCAAATTATGAAATGGCATAAGAATACAATTCATACAGTATTTGTAAAAAAAATAGCATTCGGTGGATTTTTGCTTGAAAATTTTAGCATACAGATAAAGGGTGATAAGAACCAATATAATCTCTGCATAATTAAAAATCAAGATAAGAAAACATGCCACCATCTAACTTTAAAGCCTATTTTGTAATATTCAAGCTGCCTAATATAGCAACACATAAAAACAGTGCTAACGAGGATGCTCTAGGTTAAAAGATTTAAAAGTGATTTTAACCTATTTTTGCCTCAATTACTCAGATCATGTTGGTCTGTGTTCAAACACCTTCTAGTATCAACAATATACAACCGCCAAAGGAACACTGGTTTTTGTTTTTTTTGTTTTTTTGTTTTGTTTTGTTTTTATCAAAACTTGGGTTTGTTGTGTCTAACATTCAATTGTAATATAGCCATGTAAAATAATTGTGCTTTGTTCTGCTGTGGTCACTTAAAATGGCAGCTTCTGTAGTTGCTTACTCCTTGTTTTGTGAACAAACCAATAAATATTCAAATCAATTCAAAGAGCAGCTTTATCTTTTACCATGTGGGCATCCATCAATTCGTACTACCTAAAGGGTTAAAGGGGGGGAGAGACGCTGTAAATGAACATTATCTATTGATGGGCGTGGTCGACCGGTAAGTTAGAATTAACCAGACCAGCTCAATATAACAGATTTAGTTTAATAATTGGAAAACGGTGAACTCACGTGACCAGGGTCCAGCGTGCGCAGGGAAGAAGAGGGGCAATCGCACCCGGATGTCCAAGTTTATCTTCCCTGGCCCAAGGAGGCCACGCCTAGCCAAATGTGATTGGCTGAACTTCCCCATCAATCTATGTTAAATATATCATTATCAAGGAATGAAAGTTAAATTAAATTGTCATGATTCTGAAGTTTGCCATGCTTCATCGTGCATGTATAGTCATTTTCCACAACCGATTAACTTCTTGACA
The DNA here is from genome assembly GCA_001685095.1 of Ellobius talpinus. NCBI lineage: Eukaryota > Metazoa > Chordata > Mammalia > Rodentia > Cricetidae > Ellobius > Ellobius talpinus. The sequence continues at coordinate 14,758 of LOJH01006005.1, read as the reverse complement.
ATCACCGGAACTCTTTGCTTCTCTTTATTTGCATAGCTTCCTTTGGAGGCTTCCCATCTTTGAGTCTCACTGCGCCGCTACACAAAGGATGAAAGAAGATTTGGGCATCACTCATTGCATTTCTCAAGCAGCCTTTTCGTGTTGACTAGGAGCATGGTAGAATGATGTTATTATAGGCTGAGAGTGCCATCAGCAGAAAATCTGAAGTCCGAAATACTCCAAAATCCCAAACTTTTTGAAAGTGGAAAATTCCACCTTTGATCTCCTATATAATACAGTCTCTGTGCAAATAAAACTAAAAATATTAAATAAAATGAGAAAAATGCAAAGATGATTGCCAGTCCAAAGGACCAGATACTAGCATCTCAAACTGCCTTGTGTAGCTGGTGAGTGCTACACACTCTTCTAAAGGACAGGTGGCTTATTTTTCTAAAGACTGTGCCTGAATTATATGGAGAACTGTAGGCATGGTCACTGCATGAAGGCAGAATTCATTCTTTCCCTGGAGTTGAAGGTTGAGGAAAACTTTACTCCATCGACAGTAAGATTTTCAGTCCTTAATCTTTCTAGCAGTAACTAGGAGCCATGAGTATCATGGGAAGGAGGATGAAGTCTCTACTTGAAGAAAATAGCTAGTCTGTAGAGGAGAACCCTTCAGGTGCAGACACGGAGAGTCAGGACGGCTCTCACGGAAAGGGGTTCTGTGCCTTCTCCATTCTGTGTGCATCCATAGAATTTTTAAGCTGACTCTTGGTGCCACCTTTTAAAGTATGAATGAGGGTCAGAAGCCCATAGGCATTTGGGAAAACTTTGTAGTGAAAGAGAGAACTATTAACTAATAGGAAAATACAGTGTGAGGAGGCTGAGGGAACCAGGGAAAAAGTCAGCACAATTAGACTTAATTTCCCCATAGTAATAAGATTAATAAAGCAAAACAAAGGTGGTTAATGATCAACAGAACACTTGGGGATTCAGATACTGCTCTTAAAAACTGAAAAATATGCTCAAAGAGATAAAAGACAAAAGTAAAGGCCTCCAACCACCAAAACTGATAACAAGAAGAATGTGAAGGGAATCTGTCAAACTGTGTCACTAAGTTGAGCTCAGGAAGGAAACCAACGAAGAAGGCCAGGAAACAGGTGAGTCCAACACAGGAAACTCAGTGACTAACGCCAGCATGGTGAAGTCGCAAATGCTTCACTTGTTTAATAAACAAGTCTGTCCAACAGAAGCAGAAGAATGGGCAAAGGGTAACTGCAGGAGAAAAGTTAAAAAAAAACGGAAAGATTGCCTGGTACATTAATGACGGTCACAGGAGTTTATGTTTGCCAATAAAGGACAGTGGTCCTAAGACTGATACCAGATGGTGGGGAGGATCAGAAGGTCTTGCAGAGGACCTGGGTTCAGTTTCCAGCACCCACACTGTGTCTCATAACCATCTTATACCTCCAGTTCCAAAGGAACAATCTGATGTCATCTTTTGGCCTCCACAGGCAAGAGGAATGCCTGTGGTTCACAGACATAATACAGGCAAGACACCCACGCTCATAAAAAATTAAAATGAGAAATAACAATAAATCTTTAAAAATTAGTTTTAAAAAGACAACTGTTATTCTTATAATTTCTTCCTTGTCTATAACTTCTTCCTTGGCTTGGATAAAAAAAAAATTTACCTTGTAAAAATGGCACTGTTCTAATCAAATCTGTTATGTAAATAAATTTAAAATTATCTTGACAGTAATGGGATAGAAAATGCATTCTTAATGTGCTGCAATAAGAAAAATCATACATTCACTTTGAGAAGAACTTAGGAGTTAATATAGGAAAGAAATACTTATCATAGGACCAGAAATTTCCACTTAACAGAGAATTTCTCGTGGGATCATAAAACAAACTCTGGAATGTTCACAGGGAACACTGTTTATTTCCATCCCCAAAGGGAAACAACTCAAACTCCAATGGCATATTTTAAATTACTAGACCGTATGGTATGCCCATAAAATTGGAAATAGAATGCTTGCCCCAAGTTGATCAAGCTTGTCATGATTAAAATTTTGACTCAACAAATTGTCATGAGTGCTGCCCTGTACATATAAGATGTTTGGCAACCTACTCGGCCTCTATCCACTAAAAATCAACAGCATCCTCTCCAGCTGTGAGTTCCCAGCATCATCAAAAGTCTCTTGGGGGTGGGTGATCAACCCTGCTGTAAACTACTGTGCAACAGTATAATTCTGCTGATATCAAGTTTGAAGTCTGGCACAGTGAATCTGTATGTACAGAAACACATACAGCATCAGTAAAAGTTTAAGGAAGTTAAAATACAAATAAGGACAGCTGCCATTCTTGGAAGACTGGTGACAACTGAGACTTGGAAAAAATACATCAGGATCGTCTGTCCTTTGATGTGTATTTATAGAGGTTACTCACAAATTTACATTATTATTTTGCATATATCATGCAACACATTTATATAATAAACTTCTAATTATTTCCCATAAATAAAAAGACTTATGCACTCTTCTATATAATCTACAATTTTAAAAGCAAAGGAAACAGAATGTATATGGCTACAACTAACTGAAAAATTAGGGCGCAGCATTCAGTGCTGCTACAACACATTCAGAAATGTGAAGAGGGAAGGATGGGAAAGCTAGGGCCAAGATGGGAAAAGTGATCAATGGGCAACGCCAACCCAGAATTCTGGGTGTCACCTTCCACTTCCCAGGCTGCTAAAATCTAAGCAGCATAAGAATGGAGTGGTACAGGGAAGTGGACTCAGCCCTTCTATCTTACATGCAAATATAAGCAAAAGTTTCTGTCCTGCTCAGTCCTGCAGCCATTCAGCTGAAACACACACACACACACACACACACACACA